>JAOTQW010000023.1:3481872-3496030 GCA_026260075.1 Sisor rabdophorus
ACACACACACACACACACACACACACACACACACACACACACACATACATACACAGGGAGTTTGCATATTCTCCCTGTCCTTATGTGGGATTACTCCCGGTACTCTGGGTTCTTGCCACAGTCCAAAAACATGTATATTAGGTTAACAATGTCACAATGAATTTAGCCTTTTGTTTGGTATAGCATTAAACAATAAATAAATAATAATATTAAAAATAATAAAATAATAATAACACATACACAAACACGCACACACAAACACAATACCTCTTCTTCTGATTGGCCCAACTGACAGGATGTGTTCTTTTTGATGAGTGTAGTCACTGTAGCTTCTCTTGTTGTGAGGACAGTTCTAGGAAAGAATAAAATATATAAATATATAGACACAAAAAATTCAATAAAGGGTTTTTTCAATCAGATTTATACAATTTCATGGATTTGAACAATAGTTACATTTGCATTTACATTTGCAGCATTTGGCAGACGATCTTATCCAGAGCGACTTACAAATGAGCAATTGGGGGTTAAGGGCCTTGCTCAAGAACCCATAGTGGTGGCTGGGTGGTGGTGGGAATATAACCCCGGTCTTTCTGGTAACAGTCCAACACCTTAACCACTAGGCCACCCCTAGTTAACTATGACTAAATTGGCTCAATTATTATATCTCTAATAATAAAACAGATAAACATCCATAAACATCAATCTGTCCAATTAATAGTATTTCTTCAATTTAATGACATCATAATAGTTAGCACTGTGTCTCACAACAAGAAGGTCCTGGGTATGAATCCTGGGCACAGGGTCTTTCTGTGCAGTGTTTGCACAAAAACATGTACATTAGGTGGATTGCTGACTCTTAATTTCCCGTAGAAGTATGTGTGAGTGGTTGTTTGTGTGTGGTCCTGCGATCGACTGATGTCCTGTTCAGGGTGTACCCCTACCTTTTGCCCTACATGAGCTGGGATAGGCTCCAGCAGACCCCTGTAACACCGAGTTCAGGAATAGAAGATGGATGAATTGATTTATAATTTTTTACCCGCTTATTCCCTTTTGCTTATGCTATGGTGTATTCCATCTATACCACATAAAAATAGCTAGTAATCATTTTCAAAATGTACAACATCTTTGACAACATGGCTGCTTTTCCACCGCAGATCTTAATGCCCGATTTTGATTTTGTGACTAAATCTGATTTTTTTATTACCCACTAACATAATTTTTGACCTGAAGCAGAGATCTGGATTTGCAAAATGCACAGCAAAATAGCTAAACTTAGACCTACTGACCAGAAAAAAGAAAAAAAAACACACGATAATTTATGGAGACAAGAAATGGAGACCAAATGATGATTAATTTTTTTGCTGAATTTTTCTGAACAATAATTAAAGGTAGGCAAAATAATAAACCCTTTAGTCAAAAAGTGGAGTTCTCATTACAGCCTAGCTAAATGTGAAATTGTTATATATATTTATTTATATTGATCGTTAATATAATTCATTCATTAATTTTATTCATCTTCTATACCTGCTTATTCCTGAACCCGGGTCTCGGGGGTCTGCTGGAGCCTAAATATAAATAAGTTGTGCTAAGTTACATATAGGTCTTTGCTGGTGTTACCATAATTGGCGTCATACACCACTCTTATCTATTTATTGACATTCACCTTCAACATCTAAAAATCTGATCTGTCTGCTTACATGGCAGATGACAATACACTAATGAACACTGCTTATATTAATATAGGTCATTATTCAGCTGTAACACATTAGGGTGGAAAATTTACACATTAGTGTAAATTCGGCCCTTGTTTTTACTATCACAGCACTTTTTTAACCCTCAAACCTCTGATTAAAAAAATTAATTGGCACATCTGCCAAGAATATGTTTAATATGCTACTATGGTAAGATTGACAAATATGATCGGACATGCCTCTCTGCAAACCCTTTTTTTGTTTTGCTGCCTGAACCTCAAAGCTGTTATTATAAAAAATAAAATTGATAATTAATTAATTAATTCTGTAATTATGCCTTCCCTGTTGCTGTGACACAATTGTGAGTAATGTTTCCTTCAATAATCGGTATTATAAGTGTCCATGCAAGTTTACCTAGTAAGAATTAAAAACAGGTCTGTGTGTGTCCTCTCACCACTTTGCATGCATTGGTTTCGGAGTCACACAGCGTGACATCGCAGTGAAGGTGCACCTCATCGTAATCACCGATGAACTTGAACACAGTGACGTGAAAGCGGCAGGTCAGAGACACACCATTCTCTGCCATGCCAATAGTGTTGTCTTTAATGTTGGGACACCTGAAACCAATATACTTTCACATATTAGTTAAGAAACATGACTTTTTTTAAATGTAGCTAACCTAAAAGTAAGAAACATGTGGTAAACAATTTAGCTCTTGTTGGCTAAAGAACTTTGTAGATAACCTTCAACATTGTCACACTATCAAAATTAAACCATGTATGCACAAGTAACTGCCAGAAAATAAATCCATTAAAATGAGTAATGAAGATAAATAATTTAAGATTTAAATATTCCAACTCTCCCCACACTGTAATCAAGCACTTGCAGCAAAACCTTCTTTATGTAAATATTCTTCTATATATAAACACATGAACTATATTCCTCAGTCTAGACCACAGGAATTTCAATTATGGGTGTGCACACGGAAATTTAGACACTGAAATCATTATTCAGGTATCTATTATGTCCTATAGTCACATGACGTCGGAGAGTAAACAGGCCAGATTTAACACGGTTTTCCCCTACTCGTAGTGAAGGTTCATTAAATATGAAGAAGGCACAACACAGCACCATTTATTTGTATATATTGTCATGTATGTAGTCTGTAAAGTTGTTTTTTTCTGCATGCTGCCTCATTTCTATAACCGTGGCAAAATTTTGGTATATTTAGAGTATTTTTTAAGACATTATTTGACCTCAATTTTCTATTTATCCCATTACACATTGAAGACTATTACAGATTTCAGAAGTCTTAATCTCATAGGTGCCTATATAATAGGCTGCATTTATAATTTGTCTGTGTATATGATTTAATTGACTCAGTTTTGATGCCAGAAAACATAAAAATCACAGTTTAAGCCAATTTTTTACTGACCCTTGTCTGATTTTAAGTTTCTGAGACTTGAAATCAGAGACTTGGAAATAAAAATCTCCTGTTTAATGTGCTTTTATTGGTCTTTGCTATTGATATTATTCTTAAAAGAATATTTAAAAAATACTATTTCTCTATTTTAAAGGTTGGTGGTTGGGTTTAGATTTAGGGTTATTTATTATTTAAGAACTTAAAATGCACAGTCCTTGTAATAATAGTGCCATTTTTTTCTTTTGACCTACCTTTATATGTTTTTCACACAACAGCAGCAAACTATTTCAACAAACCTTCAAAATAATAATGCACCTTTATAACTGTTGCACATCATATTCAATATTCTAAGTTGCTAGCAAATGTTGAAGTATCTTGTGTCATAGAAAGTTAAATAGTGCACGTGTCTGGAAGTGTGTTCACCCTTTCTCTATGATGATGTAGCGGAGGCGGTCACTGCTATAGCGTGATGGGGTGGCCCAGCACATGTTCACTATCAGTATGAGCTGGCTGTCATCGGCTCCTTCCACAAAAACGCCCACAAATAACACATCTCGTGTACTGAGCACTACCTCACCCTCCCGGTATGGCTGCTGATACGAGGAGTTTTTATAAAGCGCCATCTTGGTGATGAAGTTTCCCTCCTGGGTGGGGAGGGTGAGGTTAATTACGCTGTGGAATGAAAGACAGCATGTTTAAACATATCTGATGATGTGCTTTAGGCTGAAACAAAAAGTTCTAATGTTCTTAGGCTAGAGTTAAGATTTTGGACTGAATAATAACAAAGTTGTTTAAATAAATTAAATACATGATTAACATTATTTATAATTTGTAAGCTTAATTGTTATGTGAAAACTATGACAAACAGAGAGTCAATAGCAAATCCTTAACCTTTCTGAATGATATTTACCACCTGAAGAAAACCTTAAGGTTAGGTCTCATGAATAGGAATTTGTGTAATTTTAAAGGCATTGTGAGATGTAGGTTAATAACCTCAGTTGACCTCTGACCTCAACATGGGCTTGAGCACCGTCTCCAGGGAGATTTTAATGTCCAGCTCGTAAGCGCAAGAAAACTCCACATTTATGGTCTTGTCACGGGTCACTATGCTCCCTGTGTTATTCACGCTCTCGATCCACACTGTGTTCTTGTACATGATGTGTGTACCATTCGACTAGACACAAAAGAGCCACACACAAAGCACTAATCATGTTAGAGATTTAGAATTGGGTTACTTTCTCATAGTAGAACTCAAAGATAAGTTTTGAATGACTGAAATAAATGAAACACTGCATTATAAGAATCAGTCTTAAAGTGAGAACATAGACAGAAAAAACAACCACTAGCATATCGATTACAATAATTACAACTACTAACCTATACTTCAAGAAGAAAAAATATTAAAAATAGCAATTGCCTAGTAATTATTACACTCATGATAAAGTTAAAATAGATTTCTATATTTTTTTTTTACCTATTTATGTAACTATAGGTTTTAGAAATACATTTTTGGATGTAGTTTTCAGAAGATAACATCATCACATTTTTTGTCTCTCAGTTAATAGCTGGTTGTTTATTTCTGTAATAGCAATAAAAATATCACATTATAAAAAGGACAAATAATTTAGCCATAATTAACAACAACAGCTTAAGTTGTATTAGAGATTTAAATTAAACATAAATATTTAATAATAGACGAAGCACATTTTTTGTATTAGTCTGTTAGTGATTAAATGAAGATTCACTGTGGTAATGGCTGACTGTACCAACCTGGCTAACAGGTACAATACATACTCAAAGGTGATACAAATTATACTAAATCACTGTGGAGGAACAAGTATTAATATATAAATCGACAAGCTAGCTTCTAAAACCGCTATTCCCTAAGTCAGGGTCAAGGGGGTCTGCTGGAACCCAGCACACATATTGTAGTTCTCAGTTGATTTTAGTGGCACATAAGTTCTCAGTTGATTTTAGTGGCAATAATACTTATTAGAAATACCAGCTGTGCCAGCAACAGAGAAATCTACATACTCTAGCAACCAGTATTAATAATACTAACCGCTAACTTATATCTGTAAACAAAGGGTTTGTTAAAAAAGAGCCTCTCCAAGCGCTTCAAAAAATTGAGTAAATTTGACATTTATTAATGCATTCTGTTCTGTCAAAACTAATAGCACAGCCTGCAACTTTTTTAGCATTGCATTTTGTGCAGGCCTTAAGTTGTTATGCAAGTTTCGAATGCACTTTGATAAAGGGATGGTGTACCTGCACAATAGAGCCACAATAGCCTTTAGTGTTGTTGATGTGGAAGGAGATAAAGTCTTCACCCTCGATGCCAGAGCAGCGCTGGTCATTGATACGGACATCTTCCCTCTCAAATCCGAGCTGGAAGAGGCGACACTTTGAGATAGACACCTCCATCTGAGCATGTTTGCAAGTCACCTCAGCTTGAATAATGTCATCCTCACCTGTAAATATTACAGTTTGAATAATATTTTTTTCATTTCATTTCATAAATGGTAACCGTGTTTTTGTTTGTATTTTGTAATTTAAAAAATATATATAATTGGTAAAAGTAATTATTGCTTCTGGTATTCACCAAGGCTGCTTAATGCTAATTTTTAAAATAAGTGTTCCACAAATCTGTTCACCTACAGTCATTTATTTTAGTCATGCAAGGCCAATTCTTTCTTATGAATTAGCTTTTGTTGTATCTTTAGTTGGAATAAAAATATTTGACCTAAAATAACCTAGTTTATACATGCAGCCACACATATTGTCTATAATTATATAGTATAATTGACTGTCATTAATAATTAACAATATCACAAATATTTTCAAAAATCACTCTGTGTCTCTTTACTCTGTATACAGTATGTCACAGAAGTAAATATACCACTTACATTTCCTGTAAATAATAATTATATCTTGTTATGTGAAAAAACTCATTCATTCATTCATTTATTCATTCATTCATTCATTCATCTTCTACTCCCAAACTCGGGTCATGGGTGTCTGCTGAAGCCTATCCCAGCGCACATAGAGCGAAAGGCAGAAAGTACACCCTGGACAGGTCACCAGTCCATTGCAGGGCCACACACACAACCCCACTCACTATGGGCAATTTAAAATCACCAATAAACATAATGCACATGTTTTTTGGAAAGTGGGAGGAAACTGGAGTACCTGGAGGAGACCCACGCAAGCATGGGGAGAACATGCACACAGAAAGACCCCGTGCCTGGGATTTGAAACCAGGACCTTCTTGTTGTGAGGCGATCGTGCTAACCACTATGCCAGCCCTGGCAACAAAAGTGAATAAACTCCTAAGAGGAAAGTCCAAATTGGGTCCAAGTAGCGATTTTCTCTCAATGTTGTCATGAAACTTGGAATTGTTACAAGGTCTCAGGTGTGTTACATTTGGTGTTATTACTCATACTGGTCAAGGGACGTTCAACATGAAATCCTTCTAAGATTTCGAATTAAAAATAATTTTCATATAAAAATGAACTAGGCTAAGGACAACTGGGATCATGTTCTGTGGTCTGATGAGACCAAGATAAACTTGTTTGTTTCATTTGGTGTTACGCATGTGTGGCGGAAACCAGTTGAGGAGCACGAAAAAGAGGGTCAAGCATGCCGGTGGAAGTGACATAGTCTGGGGCTGCATGAGTGCTGCTGTCACTGGGGAGCTACACTTCATTAAGGCAACCATGAATGCCAACATGTATTGTGAAATACTAAAACAGAGCATGATACCCTCCCTTTCAGGACTGGGCCACAGGATGGTATTCCAACATGATAATGATCCCAAACACACCTCAAAGTCGAAGACTGCCTTGATAAAGTATCTAAGGGTAGGTGTGAAGGACTGGCCGAGCATGTCTTTAGATCTAAACCCTATTAGGCATTTTTAAACAGAAAGTGGAGGAGAGCAAGATCTCCAACATCCGCCAGCTCTGTGATGTCATCATTGAGAAGTGGAAGAGGATCCAGTGGCAACCTGTGAAGCTCTGGTAAATTCCATGTGCAAGTGGTATATCCAAAATATTCTATGTCCAAAATATTGATATTTGGGACCCAGTACAGAGGTGTACTTACTTTTGTTGACAGGGGTTTAGACATTAAAGACATGTGTTGATTTTTTTAAATAAGACAGAAAATTCACTTTGTTACTAAAGCTGAACATTTACGAAACATTTACATTGTAGCAGAGTTTAATTTCTTTAGTGTTATAATATAAATATAAAAAATATATTATAAATATTTAGAAGAAATGTAAGAAGGAGTGTATTCACTTATATAACATACTGTAATTCACTTAGCATTATTATTTAATGGTATTCTAGACAACAGTGTGCTTTCAGCTGTGAAAATAATATAGCAAAGACAGATAAAAAGTATTTGTATATTCTGAAAAGAAGTGGCTGTTACTTTGTGTCTGTTATTGGTCTAATAATATATCTTATACCAGGTTAAAGCTAGAACCAATTTCAAAGCAAAGACACTTAAGATTATCAAAATCTTAAACTAATCCTATAACTATAACTGTTCCTATAACTGTTTGCCTGATATCACTGCATGTCAGATTATACAGTAAAAATCCGGTTAACAACATGTGTATTATTTAGGGCAATAAAAAGAGTGTTGTGTAAACACAAATATAACTCTATATAACTATAAGAATTTGTAATTTTACTTCATTCTTTACAGTGTCATGTTTGTAGCTTGCCTATAAGATCTGAATTATCCTTTGGTATGTCAGCATTTTTTTTTTTATAAAATGACTACCATAATACCTAAGCTTTATCCACTGTAAATAGCAAGATTTTTCAACATTGCATGTAAATTAGATTACATATCAGTTGTAATGCATAGTTTATTAAGTATCTGCCAGTAGTGCATGGAAAACAAAAACATACCACATTTACAAACAAAAAATATTCTTCCTTTTTTTTAAACCCTCTATTTTCTGTAGCACTTTGGATTGAAATAATGCAATCAAAAAGTTATCATATAAATTGACAGGTCGATACACAATATCACACTTATGTATATATCACAGTTACCAGTCTCCAAACAAATAAAAACCTCACAAAACCACAACTACAATATAAACAATAATAATAATAAGCGATAGGGCAAGGGGCACACAGAAAGAAGGTAAGGTTTTATTCCCGGGAAAGGGGTCTTTCTGTGAATAAATGAATAAACCACAATCACTTTACTCACAGCTATTTGTTAATGAAATAACAAGGAAAATGGTAGCTCAGTGGTTATAGTGTTGGACTGCTAATTGTTTCGATTAGTTCAGGACCCTCTTACCTATAATTGCTCAGTTGTATAAAAGAGATAAGGTTGCTTTGGATAAAGAGATAAAATTGCTCTGGTTACTTGAATCAGATTTCAATAAAATACATAGATTATGCAGCCTAAATACATACTTTATGTGTTGATGCTTTTAGGACTGCACTTTTTTTCCATTTTTATTGTGAATCAGTTATGTTGTAAGGATTAAAAAATATAACATTAGGCCTCAGTAACAGTTACGTTGCTTACTGATTTCTGTGCTGGGAAGCTCTGGGCAGCCACAAAGGTCTCCTCCATTATCCTGCTCGCATGTGTTGTTTGTGCAGATCTCCCCAGCACAAGGGTCATAGATCCATTCTGCTAAAAACAGGTCCAGACACAAAGTTAGCACATACACACACACACACACACACACACACACACACTACATGCGCTATTTTCAAAACAGAATAAACTTGTGCATTGTGTTTTCTACTTTTCTACTTTGCAATTTAACCATAGTCTATATAGTTTCTCTGCTAATTTAGATTTTTTTTTAATTTATATAAAGTCTGGTTCCTCTAGGAATTGGTTTAAAATATTCTGGTACTTACTAGATAATTCTTTCCTTTATTACATAATTTTTGCTGTTTCAGTCACAAATTGTCTGTTTCTATTGTGTTATTTTATATGTGAGGAATTGTGTATAACCTCATGGAAACCTGACTTCTATAAAGGCTAGAGAAAGTCCCTAGTATAATGTTAATAATTCATACAAAAATGTCTGCTGATGATAATAATTTATTCTGTTATTCTTCTTTTATTTAGTTACTGTAGCTAGCCCTGTTAAAGCAGTCAATCTAGCATTAATGCAAAATTTTATATTGGAAAATTTATACACCTTACTTCTTTTACACTGAATGGGATGTTGGTGTTGGTTTAGTAGTTTTATCATAGATTTCTTTTACATCAGCAACATTTTGCTTGCCAAAGTTTACATTACATGATTTGCACCCTTCTGTTTAGAGGGTGACAATGTGCCCTTACAGCAGTTCTCCTGGGCAATCCACTTGGTGGTAAGTGTGCCAAAAGAGCGACAGGCCTCAGCATAGGCAGCCATAGATCCGCAAACCTGCGCCTTAGGGTGGTTGTAACAGCCATCTAGGTAACAGGATTGGTAGAAAGGCTGAGGGTCCAAAAGTCCATGACATGGCTGGAAAAATCCCTTTGGTTGGGTAAGTTTTAAACAGCTGTCTTCGCCTTGAAGCTCCAAAATATCTGTGTTATCACAGGACTGGGCCAAAGCCACATATTGAGTTTCATCACAGCTGCATCAAATATAGGTAAAGCAGTAAAGAGTAAGGACGTTTAAGAGGATTAAATAGATTTGTAAAGAATTCTAGGCAAAACAGAGACATTGTGAGGGTAGAAAAATGCATTAAATGAGAGGACAAGTATCCTTCCAAACATTGTAAGACCCTCACCTGTTTTGCATACCATTAGTCTTCCAGCTCTGTGCAAGCTCCAGTGCACTAAGTGCTGGTTTGCCACGTGAAGTAATGTAATCATCAGTGGGGTCGCCATTAAAGTTTCCACACAGACCACAGACCTTGTTTTGTAATCGTGGTCCCATGGTGATACTAAGCGTGTTAAAACGGTTATAGCGGACCTGGATATCCTGTGGGGTGTCGATTACTAGAAAACCTTCAGATGTAGAGACACGAGTCATTAGCCCTGTTACGAAAGGAACAGACACTGGAGTTCCGTTTACCTAAAAAAAAGAACAGAAACATAAAATGCATTAACATATTCAGCTAATATTCATTTATTTATTTATTTATCTTCTATACACATGTATTCCCTAATTTTTGGTAACAGAGTCTGCTGGAACTTATCCCATCAGAGGGCCACACACGCACTCACTCCTATAGGAAATTTAGGGTCACCAATCAACCTACTGAACATGTTTTTAGACAGTGGAAGGAAATCAGATTACCTGGAGTAATATATATTTAAAGTGTGTCACACTTTAATTCTGAGTGTGACTACAAAGCCAGAGCTCCATGGGTTAATAAATTTATTTTTAAATCTAAAAAAGTTTAATTTATAAATTTTCCGTGATAATTTTTGTGTGATTTCATCCGCATATTCAACTATGTAAAGAAAAAAAGGATTTAATAAGAATATTCAATTTATTTAGATCTTGGATGTTATATTTCATTCATTAATTCATCTTCCTTTATCCGCATTCCTCTCACAGTCCAAAAACATGAGAATTAGGTTGATTGGTGATTCTAAATTGCCCATAAGAGTAAGTGTGAGTGCCACCTATAAAAATAACATAAAATGTATTTTATACTATTTGGGCAGGTTATTTATAATCAACATATGGAAACTTTACAGACCTTAACAGTGTTGCCAGATATTAGGATGTTCTCCTCATTGATGTAGAGATAGGCATGTGAGATGGTCGTGAGATTAGGTGTGCTCCACTTGTCAAAGTTGGCAATGAGTTGAAAGGAGAGTTCAGGCAACTTATGGCAGATAGTTGACAGAACAAAAGAGCATGAGGCAGGCAGGCGCAGAGAGGCCCCATCAAATGTGCGGAAAACACCACCACCAGATGCCACACAGTGTTGGTTGCGACGGGCAAAGCAGCCACGGACACCATGGCGTAGTACACACTCCTCTTCTGCCTTACAACGACGAGGGTCACATTGAATTAAATTGCGGCCAATGCATTGACAGCGTTTGGTGCAGTCATTGTTCCAAAACAACTGCTTGGGCTAAGGTAAGCAAGAAAGTGGAGACGTAGAGGCTTGTTATAGGACTTAAAACGTTATTTGTGCATGTTTTTCCAACATCTTATTCAAGATATAGTCTTCATTTTGCTTTTAGATTCAGGTCCACTATTTAATTCAAATTTTCCACTACAATTTGTAGATTGAATGTGAGATTTAGGTTCATTCAGCTACAATCTGAGGTCTGAAGTGTACATTTACAGCATTTGGCAGATGCCCTTGTTCAGAGCGACTTACAACTGAGCAATTGGGGGTTAAGGGCCTTGCTCAGGAACCCACAGTGTTGGCTTGGTGGTGCTGGGAATCAAACTCCTTTCTGGTCTTTTTGGTATCAGTCCAACACCTTAACCACTAGGCCACCCCTTCCCCCAAGTGTAGTTAATGTTTCAGCTTATCCCAAAGGTGTTAAGTGGTGTTAAGATTAGGACTTTGTGCAGAACACTCAACTCTTAGTTCTAAAAAGATGAAAGAGGCCTGAAATTTCCATCATAGGCATATCTCAACTATGAGATTTTATTATTATTTTATTTTTTATTATTATTTTAAAGAATTTATTTGCAAATTATGGTGGAAAATAAATATTTGGTCAATAACAAAAGTGCATCTCAATACTTCTTACAAAGCCACTCAGCCGGTGTGTTTGGGATCATTGCAATGCTGAAAGACCAAGCCATGTTACACCTTCAATGCCCTTGCTGATAGAAGTAGGTTTTCACTCAAAATCTGACGATACATGGCCCCATTCATTCTTTTCTTTACATGGATGAGTTGTACTTCGTCCCTTTACAGAAAAACCGCCCCAAAGCATAATGTTTCCACCCCCATGCTTCACAGTAGGTTTAAATGCAATTCAGAATTCTTTCTTCTCCAAACCTGATGAGTAGAGTTTTTACATTCTCCCAATCCTCTTCTGGATCATCCAAATGCTCTCTATCAAACTTTAGACGGGCCTGGACATGTACTGGCTTAAGCAGGGGGACACGTCTGGCACTGCAGAATTTAAGTCTCTGGCGGCTTAGTCTGTTACTGATGATAGTCTTTGTTACTTTCGTCCCAGCTCTCTGCAGGTCATTCACTAGGTCCCCCCGTGGGGTTCTTGGATTTTTGCTCACTGATCTTGTGATAATTTTGTACCCATGGGTTTGAGGTCTTGCATGAGGTCTAGCCCCAGATCTAAAGAGATTATCAGTGGTCTTTTGACAGCTTTCTGGTTTGGCTATATTTGAGTGTGACTGTTTGAGGTTGTGGACAGGTGTCTTTTATACTGATAAGTTCAAACAGGTGCCATTAATACAGGTAACACGTGAAGAACAGAGAAGTTAAAGTTTTGTGAGAGCCAGACATCTTGCTTATTTGTAGGTGACCAAATACTTTCTTTCCACCATAATTTGCAAATAAATTCTTTAAACTTTAAACTTCATGCATTTATACAAAAGCTTGAAGCACCTGTATGAAATGAACCACAATGTTGTTCATTGTTGACATTTATGGTACTTTGAAGCATTTTTAAACACATGAGCATTTGAGTGTTAAATGCCTTGCTCAGGATGCCAGAAGATGCAGCCTAAAATTTAAGCTTATGATAATCTGGTCAGAAGTCCAACACCTTAACCACTTAGCTATCATTTACCTGTACTACATATTAAAATAATCTTTATATGCTTTCTCTATTTCCTCAAAGACCCTCACCTCATAGTACTTGCTATCACTATAGCAACCACAGTTCTGGTTAAGAATGCAGCTTTTGCCATTAAGCACATAACCTTGATCACATTGGCAACCCTCTACACAGAGGTGGTTGCAGTCTCTTTGTCCACGTGCAGGAGCACACTGTGGCTGGCACATGGTCATACAGCTTGAGTAATGACTGTTAACTGCACATGACAGCACTAGAAACATATGCACAAATACATCACAGAAAGGTTAACATTTTTTGGAAGTAATTATTTCTATTGTAGTAGCCTAAAAAAGCTGAAATATGTAGTGAAAATGTTAAATTGTGTGCTGACACTGCATGCTGTAGGTGTGTGTCTTACCACATGGGGTAGAGCTCCTCCAGCCAATGATTGAAAGTCCCTGTATTTGACAGGTACTAGCATATATCTGCAACCAATTACAGATGGTCTCACGTGCTCCCTGATCCACACATGTATCCTGTAAACAACTTTGGTAAAAGTATGCTGGTGCCACCTTGCTGTGACATCGTGCAAATACACCTCTACGGTCAATAATCAGTCCACACAGCCTGACTGCTTCCGGTTCCACATAAACATACAAGCTCTCTGCAAGATGAAAACGGTTTACTGGGATAGAGTTTTCCATGTTGTTGTTAATCGCATCCATTGTCTGCACAGGGGCATGGGAATCTACAGCTAGACCTCTTTCAACTAATCCACAGCGTGGGCATGAGTCACCACATCCAACCTGACAAAAAGTGTCACGCTCTGCCCACATCATGCCCCAGTCGCTGACACTGAGGGCTGGACCTGAGATAGGCATTCCCTGGCACAGGCCACAGGTGAAATTGAAGATGCTTTGAGGCAAAGAAAGCAAAAGTAGAGTATTCCAGTCGAATGCCACCTAAAAGTTAAAAACTATTAGAAACAGCCCTATACATGTGTATAAATGTATTATATGGACTGGTCAATTTTAAAGCGACTCAAAGTTCAATACTGACTACCTATTATGAAAATGCTACACAGTGATGGCATGTATAGATGCGACTTTACCTTTAGCCCGAAGTCAGTCTCCATGAGTAATTGTAGTCCCAGAGTGTATATGTTGACTTTTCCTGGACCCAATTTCAGAGGCAGGTACAAACGCTCTTTATTTACCTTATGAAGACAAAGTAAATTATAAATTATTCATTCATCTTCTTTACCCGCTTAATCCCGAATCCGGGGTCACGGGGGTCTGCTGGAGCCTATTCCAGCACACATTGGGCGAAAGGC
>JAOTQW010000023.1:3496130-3506507 GCA_026260075.1 Sisor rabdophorus
ATAGGGCGAAAGGCAGGGGGTACACCCTGGACAGATCGCCAGTCCATTGCAGGGCAATTATAATTATAATTTTTTTAAAATATATCTTTTCTGTTAGTTCAGTTTATTTGTTTATTCTTATATCTATGTTCATTTCTCTGAGTTTTACAGAGGCAGAGGTCCAGATAACTATATTCAATCTTTATTAGATCTAAAGTCCCTCAGATCTTTAAATGCTGTTGTGAACTTATTCCAGCTTTCACTCATGTATGGGGTTTTCTGTGACTTCACTCCAGCTTGCTAACAGACAAAGATTGTAATCAGATATTCCTCCCGTTCCCTCACATGTTTCTTTGTCCTCAGTATTGTCGTCTGCTTGATTAAAAATAACTTTGTGGCATGAAGCCGTGTTTGACCTCTAGAAAATCTGACTATTTATATTTTGAAAAATTCTTGTGATTATGAACTATTTTACAAACAAACAAAATACAGTACAAAAAACTATTCAGGCCTTTGCAATTTCAGTTAAGCTATAGGGCCTTAAAAGAAAACTATACTATTTAGCCTAAAACACTAGCAGGTTTAATTCAAACTTTTATCTAAACCTGTATTAAAGTGTAAATGTAACATGTATCTTACCATGACTGTATCTTTGAAGCTTCTTGACACCTCAATTTTATATCCATATACCTTAACCATGACACCTTGCACCCAGATGGCCTGGCCTGTATCTCTTTCTTCATTAAGAGCTAAAACCTGAAACCAAGGCAAGTCTCCAGGTCTCATCTCAGCACTGAATCCTCCTACATCTCTATCCTCATCTGAATCCAGCCCCCCACACTCTGTGGTAACCAAATGAAGTGAGCAGCTACTCTGAAGGTCAAATGGGACACCTCCAAAAGGCAAGAAATGCCCATATCCGGCCACTGCGCACAGCACCTCAGTTCGAGGTTGACAGAAAAATAGTCCTTCTGTCTCTTGACAGTATTCCTCATGGTGGCATGGGGAAAAGTTGCAATATACACTGTTGTCTGTCCCATTGCAGAAACAGCGTTCTTGACATTCCCAGTCAGTCCAGAATGTGTCATTGGTGGCTAGTCGACGGCCAAGGTAAAAGCAACCACAGTCACTGCGGGGCACACAGAGCCCATCACGGAAAACAAAGCCATCTTCACAGTGGCAGCCTTCAGAGCAGGGGTATGGGCAAGGTTCCTCTGGTTCATCTAAATTTTCACAAGTCAGTGGACATGCACTGGTACACTCATCAAAGTGGCTGTTTTCTGGGCATGGCAGTGCTGGACATGGAAAGAAAAGACATTAATAGAACCTCTAAAAAGCTAAAATAGTACTGACATTTTACTGCGTTTGAGGTCATATATCACGTACGACAGTTAGTGGAACTCCTCCAGGGCCCCAGGTTAATCTGAGCATCCTGACAGGCTGAAGCATATGCTTGCAGGGAGGAACACAAAGCTGAACGGTTACCCTCCTTCACGCACATATTATACAGGCAGTTCCTGAAGAAGGGTGAGGGACTGACAGCTATGTGGCATGCCAGAAATGAGCTGTTTCCAGGATCATTGATGTTTCCGCACAACCACGGACTCTGGTATAGCCGCAGGTCTGTACACATACGGTAAAGGTCATCACAGTCACCATTGCATGTTAGATCATCAGCTATGGCCCTCCAGCCATCGACAAACTGGTCAGCCGTGTCTGCATGGCGGCCACTTGGTAAACGTAAGTCATCAGAGGGATCGCCATTAAAAAAGCCACATAATCCACAAGTTGAGTTATAAAACATGGTGGAGAGGGTGATGTTGAGAAAACCTTGATGAGAGTAACGAGCGCGAATCAGACCAGTCCATTCAACTACAGTAGCGTTGCCAGGTGCACGGTACACAATAAGTGGCTCTATTGAGTGGATATATGGAAGAGCGACTTGTTCACTATTTACCTAAAGAGTGACAGAAAAGGAATCATGTTATATGGCCTTACATGATGCTTACATTCCCTAATAAAACAACAAGTCATAATACGTCTATAATAATTAATTATATTTAGAATTCCACAGACCTTAACAATGTCAAAATCAGAGCCTCCTATTTGTGCCTCAAGATATGCAACCCGAATGACCACTGGCCTTTTCCAAGTTGGACCCTTATTCACCAGCTTTCTTCCAATCTTCACCTCCACTACTGATACATTTGTTGGCAGGCGCCCCATAGTCTTTACCAGGTAGAACGAACTTTCATCTGGAAATGGCATGGATGAACCATCGAAGGTAGCCAAGATGTATGTCTGAGACAATGAACACATGGCCTCTCTTCGAGGATAACAGCCCAACAACCCCACTTCTGCTGTGCATACTTCGCCTTCTTGACAGGAATCATTGAAGCAGGTGACCTCACCTGCTAGGCCACAAACACAGCGCTGGAAACAGTCACTGTCCACCTCACCTCCCTCACCTATCCAAAAGGTTTCATTGAGAGCATAGTATAGTCCATCATGCTCACACCCACATTCAGAGTGTCGGACACAGTGGCTGCCACTCAACACAAATCCCGGGTCACACTGGCAGCCCTCTGTGCATGGATGTGTGCAGTATAATTGGGAGGTCAGCTGAGAACAGGAAGGGGGACATGCGCTTGTGCACACCTGGTAGTGGCTGTTCTCTGGGCAAGTCAAAGCTTAAAACAGTAGCAGTTAATAAATTAAACATAAAAAAAGCAGTTAAAAAACATAAAATGTTTAATGTTTAATGTTTAAAACCATAGTAAATTATTTTAAATTATTTCATAAAAAAATAGAATAAAACTTACCACAAAAAGTACGCGACCTCCAAGGTCTGATGGTTACTCCCAAAGCTTGGCATGCTAAAGCATATGCCTGTATAGCTTGGCAGAGTGTTGTTATGTTGTCCCGATTGGCACACATATCATACACACAACTGTAGACAAATGCAGTTGGGTCCACCACAGTCCGACAGTCTCTGAATGGTCCATCAGTTTTGTTGATAAGCCCGCAGTAATCAGAACGAAAGTAAAATGCTTCAGCTGCTGGTTCACACAAGCTGCAGTTCTGAGCACAACCATCTGTGCAACGAAAATCTGTGTCTCCAGCTCGCCAACCACCACCCAACTCAACAACACTATCAGCTAAAGAGCCATCTGGCAACACAGGGTCATCAGCTGGGTCATCATTATAGTTACCACATAAGCCACAAGTATTGTTAAAGTAGGAACTGGGGAGTGAAATTGAAGCATAGTGTTGCCCGTCATATGTTACCAAAAGGCCAAAGTCAGTTTCTAAGGCAACTGCTAGACCAGACTGGTATACTTTAACAGCCCCTAACTGGAGCTGGACAGGTAGCGTCTTCAGGAGACTGTCCACCTGTAACAATGAATCATAATGTTAATGCCATTGCCATTCTTTATAGAATATAGAATATTCAGCTTCAGAATATAACTTTTTTATTTATTCATTTGCAGGGTCGCGGGGGCTGGCTGGAGCACACTGGGCGCACATTGAGTGAGAGGTTGCCAGTCCATTGCAGGGCCACATACACACAACCACATGCACTCACATTTACTCCTTTGGGCAATGTAGAATTACCAATCAACCTAATACACATGTTTTTGGAATGTGGGAGGAAACCGAAGTACCTGGAGGAAACCCACGCAAGCACAGGGAGAACATGCAAACTCCTCAGAGAAAGACCCCATGACCGGAATTCGAACCCAGGACCTTCTTGCTGTGAGGCAACGGTACTAACCACTGCGCCACCGCGCCGCCCTTAACTCATTTATAGAATAAATAAAAAGTATATATATATATATCACCTGTACAGTGCCTAGAGTTCCTTTTGGTAGTGTAATTCGATGGCCATACACATCCACAGTGATGTCTTTTAACCAAGACACAGTGGTCATACCACGATTCTCATTCTTAGCTTCAATGCTAAAAAATGGGAGACCAGAAACCATCCAGCATGGCCGAGCCAGAAGATATGTGCAAGTACCCTGTAGGAGTGTACAGAAGAAAAATATGTCGCAACACAACATTTTTAAATACGTTCATTTTGTTTAGATAAATTTGTTTGCATGTGCAAATCGACAAATTTGTCCAGCCCAACACATCTGCAACAACACAAGGCTATACCTTTTCCAAATTGAGGCACATTCAGTCTTACTTGGAAGTGGTAGAGAAAGCCATCAAAGGTGTGATAATGGGGGTCTCCAAAAACCACACAGGTACTGGTTCGTGTAGGCTGGCAGTAGTATGCTCCCTCTTGCTGTTCACAAGTCTCCAACTGGCCACATGGAGTCTCCTGGCAAATGACTTCATTGTCCAAATCCAGACATCTGCACCTCTGAGAACATTGGTCTGACAGCCAAAACACCTCTCCACGCCGATAAAAACGCCCTGAATATGAGTAAAGGATAATTAAAGTAAACCAGAATTTACAAAAAGAGAAAAGTGTCAGAAATCCAATAAAGTACAACACTTGTAACTTCATTTTTTTTAAAGCCATTATATACATAGTATATGTTTTTACAAACCAATCCATAGTCACCAGACATGCAACACCATAGAGACAGACTGAATTTTAAATAAAATTACAGTGTGTCATTCCTTTTTTAGTAAAAATGCCCCCAGTAACTCAAATATTAAACATCTTGAAGTGGTCCAACAGTTAAAATTAACAGTGACAATTATTACTATAAATTGCAATTTATTAAACAAGGATTTTGTCTGTAATCTGTCGTGAATAACACAAGGTTTCACACACCATTTGAGGTGCTTGACCTACAGTGTGCCCTTGTGACATTTTTTTAAATGTTCTTCATAATTGTTATAACAATCTCTTTATAATTCAACTCAAACATAGCTTTTTAAAATTAAATAAATAATTTATTAACTATAAATAAAAAGCAAAAAAACCTTATTTAATTCATTTATCTTCTATACCCGCTTATTCCCTAACTTGAGGTTACAGGATGGAGCCTATCCCAGTGCACATAGGGGGAAAGGCAGAGGGAAACAACCTAGACAGGTTTCCAGTCAAATGCAGGGCCACATATACACTAACAACCAAACACACACAGTTACACTCATTTCTATGGGCAATTTAGAAACAGAAATGTATATGTTTTTAGATTGTGGAAACCAGAGTACCTGGACTAAACCCACACAAGTGCAGGGAGCTTGCAAACTCCACACAGAAAGACCTCTTGCTTGGGCATCGAACCCGGGACCTTAATGCTGTAAGGCTAAGCACTACATCATCCCAAAGAAACTCCAATAATTCTAGTTAAAATGTAAAGTATTTACACAACAAAAGAGAAAAGTGTAGATCAAGATTTGATTTAGGATTCTGGATTTGGGATCGTAAAAAATAGTTTTCCACCCCTAGTTATGAGTAAATGTGGCACACTTAGACCTTTTACACATTGTGTAACCTTCAGTGCTGTGCATTTGTGTTTGAAATTTAAAATTTCAACACACTCCTCGTGTAGGTGACAACAAAAAAAGTGCTAACATAAATTAATAAAAGGTAGATTTCACCCAAAGTTCTAAAAACTTCACTTTAATAATTGAACACTGTTAATAAACATCCTCAACAAAGAGAACTGACTACATTATTAGATGCTTCTTTTACCATTAAAGCTGCAGCCGTTGGCTGGGTCAATTTGTTCTGTGTCCACCCGAAAGAACCAACGGCCAGGCACGTTGACGTTTGTTGTTTGCTCAATGTTGACTACTTCATTTGTGCGGGAACCAGGCAGGTTGAAGAAGTGACTAACATCCCCTCCATTAAAACCTGACTACAAAGGTAGGTATGGTTCGAGACATTAATCATGAGACAGTACGCTGTGCTTAATTAATACAATTTTCAGGCTGATACCAAAATTGTCACCCAAAAAATTTAAACAAGGCTACCTGTGCAGTGGTTCCACCCAAACCAGTGAGTGGATCTCCCCCACTAGCTGTCCCTGTGGTCCATGTAATTTCTCCAAAGTTAAACATAACAAAGTGCAATGTGCCATCTGTGATTAACACTGCTTGGAATGTATTCACCTGTGAGAAATAAATACATTTTAATGGAAATATTACTTTATATAGAACATGCAAATATGTGTCCTTTTTAAATAGTAAGTTAAGCCTATGAAATAATTTTTGTCCTCTCTTTACCGGTGTTGTCTGACTGCCACCATAGAATGTGACCTGGTTCCAGGTGGCAATAAAAGCCCAGGTAGCAGTAAAAGCATGCATTCTCTTGATATACTTTCGGACATCCTGAGTGGCTCTTGCAAGTATCTCTGGCTCTGTGGTCTCACGGTAGTATACATCCCCACGGATACCATTGTGCACGTCAGCCCATAAGGGCGCAATAAATGACCGACTGTCACTGAGGGGGAAAGGCTCAGGAGTGAACTGGCTCACCTGAACGTTAAAGGAGATTACACCATTGTTGTTCACCTGTGTGATAGGAACCATGAGTAAATTGTAATATTACAATACAAGTACATCAGTAATTATGTGAATGAGTTGGATAGTCTTCTTTAGGTTCCTTTTGCACTCACATATAAAGAGCGATAAGGGATGTTGAAGAAGGTAAATGAAATTAATAAAGTTACTTCTGTTGAACTGCCATCATCCATTTTGGGGGTTTCTGTGTCCCTATGCACTGGACCGTAGGGGTAGAGAATATCCTGAGACAAAACTAGGTAAGATAATAAAGAAAAAGGCCACACACACAACCATACGCATCAAGTCACATTAAAGTTACTAATAAACCTCATTTACATGTTTTTGGACTGTGGGAGGATACCGGAGTTCCCAGAGGAAACCCAAGCAAGCGTGGCAAACTCCACACAGAGAGACCCCGTGCCCGGGATTCGAACCCAGGACCTTCTTGTTGTGAGGCAACCATGCTAACCACTGCACCACATGCTGCCCCAATAAAAATTAAAAACACTATTGCTTGTAAAATATTGGGTAATTATTAATAATTATACAAATTAATATAAATTGGCTAAATAATACTATCATTAATATAGTTAGTTAATTATTTAGAAGAAACTGATAAAAGCAGCATGACTTACCTCCTGTGGGAGCAAGAGCACTGAAAAGCTGGAGAAGAGACACTAACAAAGTGCTTGTTCTGACCATCCTAAATACCTAAAAGGCAACATTTTAAAAATGTTTAAGCTATAGTTTAATGATAAATGCTAAAATAGGTTATTGTATCAATCCAATAGCAACTAATACTATAGCAATAGTGTTATAATAGCTTATAATTATAACATATAATTAATAAATACTAATATACATGGGTTGAACGGTACACTAAACATTAAAAGACTGAATAGTTAGAAGTTTTGCATGTTTTAGTCTTTACTAGTTTTAAGAGCAGTCTCCCAGGCATCCCATGGGTCTTCAGCGCTTTCTCTGTTCCCTGCCATGGTGGGCCTGTTGGCCCTTTGCTAAAAAGGTCCCATTATACCATAGTGAACAATGTGCAGGGATCACATTTACCAGTACTAGTGTGTTAGAGGAGCATTTTTAGGCTTCCCAACTACAGGCAAGTCTGTGGGAGTCAAACCCACTGTTCACTGTCATGTGGAGGGTCTATTACTGTGTTTGAGTGTGGCTTTAGAGAGGGTATGTGAGCGGTTCAACTAATGGGTTTAATTTGGGAAGGATTGAGTTGCCAAGCTCTTTTTACAACCCTGATGCACTTTATTTCGACTATCAGTACCTTTCAATTTAACATTTTTGTGAACACTTTGAGGGTCTCCAAAACATAAAATATTATATTTTTTAGGAGTTAAACTGATTCAAAATCCACTGGGATGTGATACCTCAGTGATGGACTGTTGAATAAAATATCAAAGATTCAAATCCCAGCACCACCAAACTGCCACTGCTGGGCCCATGACAAAGCCCTAAACCTTTAACTTCTAAGTTGGATAAAAATTAGATGAATGTAGGTCGTTCTGAATAAGGAACCAAAATGCTGGAAAGTCTAATACATCTTCCGTAAAACATACAAATAAAAGCCGCACATAATCTATAACTATTATAAATGGATAGTAAAACTAGAGGAATTCTGTAAACTTAACTGACCAAGCTTTTTGGTGGATTATTATGTTTCAGTAATAGGGCTTCCCCAGACAATAAGGAGTTAAGGATAGTTTCACATTGAACACAACTTCACCTTACCTTTAATCCAGTGATAAACAAAGTTTTAAAAGGTAAAAGTGTAAATTACTTTGTAATTGCATTAACTGATCTTGTGAAATCACATACATATATACATACAACGAAACTAGTCCTGCTACATTGCGCTGCCCTACAAGCAATATTTCATAAATAAAATGATTTTATTTATTATTGAAAAAGGTCACAGTGAAAAATTTTGCATAAAAATAAATGTAAGTTGTTTTATAAATCTGTTCTAATGTTTGCATTGTGTGCACTAGTGGTATTTACTGACAGCTAAGGCAAAATAGATAATATAATAGCTTTCAAAAAATGTAATACAGCACAATTGCTAGATTGACTGATCTCATAATAAAAACATGTATGTCACTATATATATGTACATTTGCTGCTTTTATATGCATTGTTAATTTTTTATTTATTCATTTATTATAAACAGCAGCATGCTGTTGTACTTATTACAATATATATATATATATATATATATATATATATTGTAATAAGTACAGCATATATATGCCCTTAATGCACTATAATTCATTATCAGATGAAAAATCCCTCAAGCTCTGAACCAGGAGGTTTTTATTTAAATAGAATTAATCTTTTATAGCAAGTATAAGACATAAGCCTGCATTAGAGTCAGTAATTAACTGTCGCTCTTTTACTAATTAGTTAGCATAAGCAAATACATTTTGTTATTAACTTGTTAGGTAGAATATACCCATAACATCTTCATTCAAAATCCAAAGAAATTGCACTTTATTGCCCGGTAGGATGAGGAAAAAGTATTTTGTTAAAATAAATAAGGGGGGGAGGGTGGCGCAGTGGTGTAGTGGTTAGCACGGTCGCCTCACAACAAGTAGGTCCTGGGTTCAAATCCCAGGCTTGGGGTATTTCTATGCAGAGTTTGCATGTTCTCCCCACGCTTGTGTGGGTTTTCTCCTGGTACTTCAGTTTCCTTCCACAGTCCAAAAATGTGCATTAGGTTGATTGGTGAGTCCAAATTGCCCGTAGGAGTGAGTGTCAGTGCGTGTGTGCTTATTACAATAAGCTTTGATTTATTTTTACATATTAACCAGATGATTAACCATAATTATCTTTAAAATTTTCTTTTTAGTTTTTAATTTTCTTTTGAAATTATCTTTAAAATCTCATGCTATGAATTAAACTACAACAAGGGCATCACTTACTTAAAAAATATGAGAACATTATCTAATGCAGAAAAGTAACATAGAATCCAAGTCTGTCTAATCAATATGCAGGCAGTGAAATCATTTGATTTATTACAAAAAAATTTTTTGATTGTTTTTATTAATACTGAAGTTTCTCCAGCAGGCAACTTTCTTCTATACAAATTCCCACCTTTAAACATAACTGAAACCTAGTCTTCCAAGGAGCATGTAGTGCTTGAATCGCATGGTCATGTGTACTGTACTCTAAAATGGAACTGACTACAGTTGAACCCAGTGTTTGGTGAAAGTGCACTGAAGAAGATTGTGAGAAAGTAGTATATTTAGCAACAATTGGAAAACAGATATCAAACAAATTGTCAGAATTTGAAGATTTGATCAAAAAACACTGGGCTACTTATTACCAATGATTTACTTTATGATGATTCACTAATACTTACTAATACAATTTAACCAGTACAGAAATAGAACAAAAGGAGATGAACTCACCTGTCTTCAGAAGACAGAAGCTCAGCACCTCACCTGTGGCATCAGCCTTCTAGTCCCATCAAACTGGGTACCATCCACACTGTTTCAGAGGTGGACAGGTTCTGTGCTGGAACCAGGGACAAGAAAGGGGGAAGGATCCAGAGACAGGCTTGCTCTCCTTTCGCAAGAGCACGCTGCACGTCCAGGTATGCACGATTACAGAAGAAAACAAGACAAACAAATCAAGTTCAATCCGAGCATGCAATGTGTTTTGGCATTTTGATTTGAAAAGCCTCAAAAAGGTGGATGAGACATCTGTTTGTGATCTAAATAAAAAGTAACAGATGCTTTTGGACTGCAGATAACGTTAAGGTTAATCTGAGAGTGTTTGGGGTAAAAGGGGAGAGTTAGAAGGGGTGGAGATGAAAAAAGGGCTTAGAGTTTTTTTTGATGAGGGAGAGAAAGAGCAAGGAGGAGAGAGAGGAGTAACTGGGACTAGGAAAACATAATG
>JAOTQW010000023.1:3568538-3581222 GCA_026260075.1 Sisor rabdophorus
CCCCGTGACCCCGGATTCGGGAATAAGCGGGTACAGAAGATGAAATGAAATGAAAATGAAGTGGCAGGAACTGATTTCCTTAAACTACTGGTCCCTTATTGGGTTTTGGGAATTACCTTTTCTAGAAGTGGAACTATGGTGGAACTATGGGTTCCTTTGTATATTATATTGCTTGATTGTTTGTTTGTTTATACAACTGAAAATAGCAGAATCCTGTAGGAACTGAACAAAGGGCTGATAGCATTGGTTTAATGTGTGTGCTTTTTTATTAAAGGTTCAAATGACTAGATCATGTATTGATAATTCACTGGCTTAAACACTGGAGTGCATGCGAAAGCAGCAGTTAGTCATGCTGACTCCAAAAGAGCTGTGTTTTAGATGCCTAGCAAGGCACACAAGATCTTAGCACCATACTACTGGTGTTTTTTTTTGTTCTTTTTGTTACAAGGTAGCAGGAAAGGGAAACCAGCTGCATTTGATATAGTCAATCACAAGATCTTGCTGTCCACTTTCAAAATTTGTGGAACAGCATTTACATTTGCAGCATTTGGCAGACATCCTTATTTAGAGCGACTTACAACTAAGTAATTGGGGTTAAGGGCCTTGCTCAGGAGCCCACAGTGGTGGCTTGTTGGTTCTGGGAATTAAACCCCAGTCTTTCTGGTATCAGTCCTACAACTTAACCACTAGGCCACCCATTCCAAATGGCAGTCATTTGTTCGTAGGTTGCTCGTATTAGGAAACATGGAGGACAACAACTTTTCACTGGCGTCCCACAAGGCTCGGTACTTAGTCTTCTCTTTCTCTCCGAACATACTCATTCATTGACTAAGTTATTGCAGGACCACATACAGACAATCTCACTTTTACTTCTATGGGCAAATTACCTCTATGGGCAATTTACCAATTAAGTAAATATATCAATTAACCAGTCACCAATCAACCTAATTTACATGTTTTTGGACTGTGAGAGAAAACCGGATTATCTGGAAGAAACCGGGAAACGAACTTTGTTGTGAGGCAACCGTGCAAACCATTAGGCTAAGCCATATTAAAGTGCAGCTACATTGTTATATACCAGTCCTACTATTACTAATAATACTACTACTATTAGTATTGATAATAATCATATGATACTTTGGTTTTCTTTTGCAGTGATTGTCAAAAGTGCAATTCAATCAAAAATAAAATTGTCAATAAATAAATTAGGTACTGAAGTAAATTAAAAACATGAACTAAAATTTGATTTTTGTGTTAAACAGGAGGCGGATTGTCTGACACACGGTGATCAACACGATTGTTCATGCCAGAATCTTGATTAACACGGCTATGAAAACAAACAACTTGGTTTTGGGAGTGGTGCAGACCATTGGACAGAAAGGACAAAGGAACAGAAACAGAATAGTTAATTGCAGGTGTTTAAAGTAGCAGGGAGCATAGGATTTTTTAGGGGCCAGTAAGGAGCCAAGAAAATGTTTTTGCTGTGTCCCTAATTGAAACAAAAACAAAAACAGAAGCAGATAGTAGGATTATAGACAGCATTGTATTTCAATGTTGGTTATGTTTTTATGACACAATAGGGAGCATTTCCTTTCTGTTACTTACTCTCTGTATCAAGAAACTCAGCCATTCAGCCATTTTGATGACGCTGAATGAGTACTCACTCTCTAACTCTCCCTTGCTCTCTTCTTTTTTCTGTCTTTGCTCAATCTACTCTTATGTGGCTTGGATTGGTTGCAGGCAGAAATGAAGGAGGGAGTTGTACAGGAGAGTGACAGTGCAGCTCACTGGCAAAAGAGAGGAAGAGAGGGAGAGGCATGGTACATTTTGCAGAAATAAATCCAGTGTGAAAGCAGTCATTTACACTTATTATGATTTTTTTCTGTCCAGTACTCTGCGCTGTTCCTTTTTTATATTCGTTCTAATTCCTCTTAAGCTTTTCTCTCTGTCTCTGTCTCTGTCTCTCTCTCTCTCTTTCTCTCTCTCTCTTCCTCTCTCTCTCTCTCTCTCCTTTCTCTTTTCCTTTTCTGCTCAATCAGTATCTTTCACTCTTCTTTTATTCTTTCTCTTTGTAACAAACTTTTGCTTAGCTTTTCAGGTTCGTATTTTATTTTTTGCCTCTCCGATCTCCTCTTAAGTTTTATTCATGGCAATCAAATACAATAGAAAACGTGCACATTTTGGCACCATTGAGGAGAATCAGAACTGCAGCCAAGGAGCCTGCTGTGATCCAAAAAACTCGAGCACAGCGAAGCGTCAAAAAAAAAACCACCACCCTTTCCTTTGCTTGGTCACAAATTCCACTTTCCCTGTAGCCTGGGCAGAGTTGAAACTCCTCCTCAACCACATCTCACCGCATTCGACCTTTCCGCCTTTTCCCTCTCTTCCTCTTCCACGGAACCTTTTTTTTTTCAGAACCTGCGTCCAGGGTTTTTTTTTTGCTTCCTCTGGTAAATGTGGACACAAGCTGCTGCCCAGGATAGAATCTGAAGGGACAGTAGGGTTTTATTATTATTTGGCCAAACAGGGATGGTGTTGATATAGTGCCGGGACTTTGGGCTGCTGTTTGTAGTTAGGTTTCATTGTTCAGGTTTGGACATGTCTCCGTATTTAATTATTTGATTTTGTAACCAAACCTTGTACTCTGTGTTCTAATGTGATGTGTCTGTTTTCTCGTTTCAGAATATTTTAACAAATTTCGCCAGCGGAATCGGCCTAGTCTTCGTTTTAAGCCTGTCTCTATGTGATGGCAGAGAGAAGACTGAATGCTCCTTTTCAGACAGCACTGGTCAGTACCATGCATGCCACCTCATGCAACCTTTTTTTCCTGGTATGCTCTGTGTTTTATGCCTTTATTCCTTCTCCATTCTTCGTTGTTCTCTTTCGGCTTGTAGCTGTTTAACACTAATAGTTTTCGTAGACTTACCGCATACAAGAGCCAATATTTGTTCTGGTCCCACCAAATTTTGCAAACGCTTTCAAGATCTTAAATTAAAATGTTTATTTACATTTTTATCTGTTAAAAGATTTTACAGATTATAATATTTTTAACCACCAGTAACATCACATTTTGTATTTAAAGTTTATTTGAGAATCTGTGAAGGTTTATCTAGGCCAAAATAAACAAAGTAAATTTAATAAGCAAGATCTGTTGAAGCTGTGTGCTTCCCTAATTCTTACAGCATCCATATTAACACAATCGGCAAAAGCACATGGCTAAAACTGCGGCAACTAGCCAACCCAGTAAGACCTTTTTGGTTTCTATTGCGAAAAAGGAACAAATATTATCCTGATATACTTTAGTGTAAAATAGCCAAATTTGCTATGATGTTATATATTAGATATTCTTTGATTTCTTCAAATTTAGTAGCAGCTACATCTTACAGCCCGTGCCACTTGCATATCTAAGTTCCCCTTAGGCAATTTTGTGGCAGACCTGTTATATTTTGTCTGACAGCCTGAAAAAGTAGCTCATAATCATTTACATACGTGACATAATTATATTTATTTAGATGCTAAAGTACCATCTTGCCTAAGTCTTTTTTGACATTTGTGGATTTTTTTAAATATGTAGCAGTGTTTTTTGCTTGCTATTGCATTGAGCAATGTTCACAGTTATGCTGCATTGCTAACATGTGTCCATGACTTTCACTGTGACCTTCACACTGCACTGTTACTGATGTTAAGCATGCCAAGAATCTATAGCCATATTCCCAAATATTTTAAGGCATTTTTAACAAGTTTGTATATCTCATTCATAATTTTACACAAACTTGACAAATTTATGACTGTTTTTTACTTTTCGTGTTATCACAAATTATTTGCCAATGACTTGTTCATCCTTGTTTGTGAACATTTTATTTTTTATGTCTTCGATTTTTATCTCTACAAATATTACAAATATTTTTACAATATTGGTGTCTTAACTGTTTAGACAGTATTTTTTTTCTTGCAGAGCAGAATTACCCCCATTTACTAACAATATGTAACACTATTCAAGATTTAAACAAAAAAAAAAATTCATAGCCCTTACATATCTTTAGTTTCTTGTGCCTCTTTTTTTGAGTAAATTTTTATTGAATTTTATACATTTAAAAAATGTAATATATTGATTTTTTTCCTTCTTCATTGTATGGAGTTATGTTTCTATTTTTTCTTGAGTTCCCAAAATAATCTGACCACACCCTAACATACTGCAACTTTTGTTAGCGTGCTTGGTTCCAAGTTTAGAAGCTGTTCTCTTAAATGGTGGATGGTCTGGTTAACAAAGAACACAGAAGAACATTCGCGTTGTTCAGAGCAACTGTGCCAGCTGCCACAAACCCGTAGATCCGAACTTGTGTTAATTCTGGGCACAAGCTTGTGTCTACAGGTATGTGACTGCAAGGTTACTGTGACGCCATTTTCCCTCCTACTGCATTAATGTTAAGTTTGTCATATCAGCTTGTCAAATCAAGCATTAAAAAATTATAAGTGTAATAGCAATAAAGCCCCAAAAGAGGTAATAACAAATGATATACATTAAATCCTAATGTATGAAATAAAAGAGGCAGCATTTTTTAACAAATTACCCAGTGCCGTTTTATTAATATGGAATTGATTTAAGAGATAAGATTGACCGAAAAGTTTATTTTAGATTTTTTTTTTGCTAAAGCACTGATAAAAATTTGTCATAACTTCTTATAAATTCTTTTAAATCTCACATGATTGTCAGATGCTAGCTGTGATAGTCTATGTGACAGGTTCAGCCCTACATATGGTATTCCTATCACCTTAACATATTTTCACTTCTTTGTAATTGTAATAATCAATAATTAATTAAATTAATTGAACAAAACATATATACATATACATACTTACACACCCACTAAAGTGTTTAAACATGACACTAACCAGAGAATGAGGTGTTGCTCTAAGATGATGACAGGGATCTTAGAACCCTTGACTCTTCTTGCATGTCTTGGTTTCTGCTCTATGTTTCACCGACGTGATGCTGTTGTCTCGGGATGAGGTAGTAGGTTGTATAGTTTAGAAATAATAACATCGAAGATAACTGTACAGCCTCCTAGCTTTCCCCGAGTAGCTGCCCTGCACCTCATGAATGGAATTGCAGCCATTGTACATCCTGATATAGTTTTGTATGCTGGTGGTTTCTATCTGATGCTGATATGACTCTGACAGTGTGATGGTTTTTGTACCAAGCCATTTTTTTATGTATATGTCTATTATGTGATCTTTATTATCAATGTATAGACAGAGCACACTCTACAATTGACAGCTTTTGGGCATTAGCCACATAATCCAAGGACAACCATTTATGGTTTCTGTCATAACAAACATTTACAAACATCTCTATGTAGATTTAGTGCAAGTGCCAGTGCTAATCGGTAGCGTATTTGATTCTAATAAATAGTCGCATATTATTAAAAACCTTTATGAAAATGACTTTATTCAATTAGATTTGTTTTGCAGTTTGGTAATATTGATATAATAAAAGCAAAATGAGGAGCGTGTGGATGTGTGCAAGATTTGGGCAGTTGTGTGCCACTCCTCTTGCCTGCAGTCTAATGCGTCAAACAAAAGGGGCAAGTCAAATAATGCAGGACTGACTGGCACCTGTCATAAACTACACTGTGTGTGTTTGTGTGTGTGTGTTTGTGTGTGTGTGTGTGTGTGTGAGTGTATGTGTGTGTGTGCATGCAACTGAGTGTGTGTTTGTGTGGACATGCATGATGTTGGGCACTGGCATTTTGTGCCTTGTGGTGAAGCGCAGTTCAGGTGTGTGTACACACTGTGGGTGTGGGGTGTGTGTGTGTGTGTTGGACTGGTAGATATTTAGCATGAGCTCTGCAGGTTTATTTTCTTTCTACATGTGCAAGCATGCCCTGGTGCATTTCTGCCTGGCAACTTTTTTTTTCCTACTGAAAATTTCACAGGATGAAATCTTAAAGCTAGCTTCATTTATTTTGCTAGGATGAATGTAACCAGCTGTTAGGTAGTGTGCTGATAGCCCCTAATTAGTAAAACCACAGAGTCTCACTGATTCATGCTTTTGATATTAGCTTTGTCACGTGGCTCAGATAAGAGAATGATTATTTCAGATAAAGGGTGCTTAATTTAACACGTAATCTCACCAACACATCTGCCTATCCTTTTTTATGTAAATAATTCCCAGAATGCATCAAGGCTTTTAGATGCCAAATATGTGCAAAGTTCAACTATCCCTGCACCAAAACTCCAAACACAGCTTTAAAACCAAAACCTTAGGCGTAGCGCTAATGCTCAGACACACACACCACCAAATCTGTTGGGCTTCATTAGTCTTAAAGCGCCTTGAATTTGTTTACAGATGTATATGAATAAAAGCACACAAATATATATTTAAATATAAATATATATATTTTTTTTTAAATACATCCAAATATAAGTATAAGTCTAGTGGATGGAGGAATATTTTTTTAAAAAAGGACAAAAGATATAATCTAATCTCGGAGTTAAATTTCATTATACATGCAATGACCAGCAGAAAATATTTTTGATGATGGATTTGTTTACTATAAGCAGTATAATTATTTGTAAAGAATTTTCGATATACTTATTTAACAGTTTTATTTAGGTAATAGATTTTTTTTTATTTACTTATTTAATCTAACTGTGTATTTGTTTGAGTATTTTTGTAGGGTGTTTATTCACTTATTCTGGGCTCATGTAATAAAATTATTTTCTTTATTTATTGTAAAAAAGGTCTTTTATATTTATTTATAGGTTCATAAGTGATTTTTTTTAATAAAAAAAATGTTGTTTGTTTCAGTGCACGTGTGTGTGGGTGCTTCCCCACCTGCATTAGTAGTAGTTGAGGCGCAGTTGGGGCCCCCTGTTGACTGCATTGGTTCTTTATTCTCATATGTGGTCGATAAACAGCACCATTTTTTTCAACTCTCTTTTCTTTTTCTGCTCTTTGAATGTTCTATTTCTCCAGCTTGTATTTAGCAGAAATTAGGGCAGCACAATATACTGCCCTAGTATCGATATCACAAAGTGTGCATCATGCTAGGAATTGCAAAGTCAGGTGGGGATTATTTCGACTGCACAATAGTTTGGAACATATTTGTAAATTAATTAAGTGTTTATCATTTGCACATTAAAACATATTGCAATGTCAGTTATTTTCTAATCTAGTAGAAGTCTTATACCTTGTCCTGTTCAATAGGATCTGAATTTTTGTTATTGATTTGGAGATCTGCTCTATAAATCTGAGGATGTGCAGAAACCAGAATCTTCTATACAGAAGCAACAGCAGCAACAGGCTTTAAAATCTTAGAATATTAACCTTTACTTTAACACTGACTTGTCAAGTACACTTCAATTGCTCTGATGTAAATACACAATAAGGATTAAACAGTATTGTGTGTTTCATTTACAGCAGCCTAGTGACTGATGATAACACATGATGAGATAATGTAAACCATGTACTGTAATGAAAAAGTGGCAGCTATTTCAATTTAAATACCACAGACACTATTTTCAGATAATGTTGTGTGTTGAGAATAATTGGCAGGTTTGTGCATTTGAGGTGTTTATTGCCTAAATTTTTATATCCACAAATATGCAACTAATATTGTTCATTTATATAATAAGAGATAAATTAAATAATATTTATTCATATTGGCATAATTATGTACCATAATTTAACAGTTTTTTTAGATATAGAGAAAGATAAGATATTTTACAGGCAGGAGAGAAATTGGAGAATTTCATCCTGATATTCATTCTGTCATTGATAAGTACCCCTTCTATGTTGGCCGTCAGGAAGCTTCCTTCTTTAAAATCTTCCTCCATCCCCATTTTGTCACTCCTCTCATCTCTACTTCTCTCATCTTCTTTCCTCTCCTCTTTTTTCATCTTATCTCTTTTTCTTTCCTTTTTCTTGATTTATCCAAAATGTTTCCTAATCGATTTTGTTATCCTTTTACCTTGCTGTAATGAGACAACAAATACCAAGTGATATTAAATGTAAGCCAAGTACAACACACCAGTACTTTTTGCTGTGTCTTAGTGTCTGCATTTATCCACTCCCTCCCTCCCTTCTTCCATGTACCCTCTTGCTTTCTCTTTTTCATGCCCTTGTTAAAGCCCTCCCTTTCACTATTCTTTTTGTAAGTCCCTCCTTCCTGGTCTACTCCACTCTCTAGTGGGAAAAGAACGAGTAAGAGCAGGTGATAAAGAGAGTAGGGGAAAAAGAGAGAGAGAGGAATAAAGTTAGACGACGGGGGAAATTCCAAACTTTTTTTCTTTAAAGAAACTTGAAAGAGAAAGGACGAAAAAGGCAAGAATGGCTTCTTTCATCATGCTCATTTTTCTATTTTATACTGTACACCCCCCTGCGCTTACTTTCTTTTTGTCTCTTTTTTATCTCCCTCTTACTGCTCGTCTGTTCTTCTCTCTCTCTCTCTCTCTCTCTGCCTCTTCCTCTCAGGGGTAATAAGCCTCCCTGCACTAAATGGTATCAGCTGCAAAAGAAAATAGAGGGATCATTTTCATTCCTATGTCATTTCATTTTGCCTTCATTTGTCTCTGTTCATCCAGGAGAGAGACAGAGAGAGACAGAGAGAGAGAGAGGGCACATGAGTAATGAATGGGATGGGTGAGAAGAAGACAAAATGACAGGAAAGAAAACAGCTGGAGCATTTTTTTTTTGTTTATACTTCCTTTTTTCACTGCATGGCCTAGATTTTCTACCTACTGTACAGTAGCTTGGCTAGTCTTAAGCTGCTGGTGTGAATCTGCAGCACCAGTATTCGCACATGACACATGAGGTGACAGACAGTGTGAAAATATATGTATTCGTGTGTGTGTGTGTGTGTGTGTGTGTGTGTGTAAGTGCATGTACAAAGAATAAGAAAAAAGATGTTATTAGAACTTGTTTTTAATAATTTCTTCTAACATAATTACTGCTCTTAGGCTTTCTTTCTTTCTTTCTTTTTAAGCTTTCTGTTGGTCATTCTTCTTCAGCCAGTGTCTTAATCACTTCTCACCTCCACATACATTTAGGCTTTATCATTTTTCTTTTATATGCAAATAAATTTTTGGAGTGAAATTATTAGTCATTGACTGAAATCACTTTTAAAATTCCCTCCATTTTGCTAGTGCCTAGTATACACACCCACTTGCTCTCTTGCTCTTTCACTCACACACACACACACATACACGCATACACACACACTCTCTCTCTCTCTCTCTCTCTCTCTCTCTCTATCTTTTTCCAGACTTGGTCTACCGCACACTCACACTTACATTCTCGTCTCTCTCACTCTCTTTGCCATCTCTTTTCCTCTTCTATTCTGTCTCCTTCTCTTTGCTCTTTCATTTTCTCTCCCTTTCCTCACTCCCTCCCTTTCCTCCTTTCTTCCTCCCTCACTTCGCTCTAGTCAGTGGTCAGACATCAGCTGTTTGATCATGCGTTTTTCCCCTTTTCACTGTCCTTTGTTTCTTCTTGCTCACCTCTCTGTCGTTTTTGTGATTTAATAATATAAAAGCCTGAGGGAATTATTCCCATCCTTTCCTCTCCTTCTTTCTCTTTATCAGACATGCGGTAACTGCGGCAGCGACACGCTCATCAGAGTAAGTTAATCTATTTTTTTCTTGCTCACTGCGTTTGTGACTGTAATTTGCAGTGTTGGGTTTAAGACTGAAACTTGAAAGATACGAAGGCTCACAAAGCTGTAATTTGATGTGTGTGCGTGTGTGTGTAAGAGAGGTTAGCATCCATTTCATTACAGTTACAAGCTTGTTCCATCAAGAAGATGTAATTGAAAAAGTAATTAAAAATATTATAATTTATTGTTTGTGTGCGTGTATGTTTGTGTGTCCTTTTGTGCGTGTGTATGTGTGTGGTGTAATTAGGCATGAACATTTTATTATTGTGTATGCATGTGTAAACGTCAATAATTTTTGTGTGTGTGGCTGGCACCAATTCTCCATGCGTGTGTCTGCGTGTGTCTGCGTGTGTCTGCGTGTGTCTGCGTGTGTCTGCGTATGATACATGATCATGTTTGTGTTGAGTTAACTATTACACTAGGCTGAAAGAATTTAGAAATGAACAAATGCAAAAAAAAACAGGAATTAAAGGAAAGATGGACGCAATGACAGACAGTGGAGCTGCCAAAGAAATGGCCGTCCCTCTGTCTTTTACTGTCTTTCGCTTTCTCTGGATGAACTGTGCCTCTCGTCTTCCCTGAGACCCTAACTTGTGACGCTGTGTCTTGATGTCCACGGGTTGGGTTCTCGGGAGCTGTGAGAGGTGCCTGTGCTTCCGATTGAAGAAAAAAAGAAAGTGTGATAGAGATTCAGTGAGAGAGCAAGAGTAAAAGAGAGAAAAAGAGAGAAAGAAAGAGAGAAAGAGAGTGAAAAAATAAAGGAGATAAAGAAAAGGAAAGGTCAAAAAGAGATGAAATGTGAAGCGAAATTTTGAAGCATGCGGGTGTAAGTGAAAATGAAATTAATAAAAATTACATTTCAGTGGTTTAATGCTGGGCTTAGAGTCATGTAATAAAGAGAGTTAGGGAGAGAAAGAAAGAAAGAAAGAGAGAGAGAGAGTGAGTGAGTGAGTAAGGGGGTGAGTGAGTGAGTGAGTGAGTGATTATGAGAGTAAGAGAGCAGAATGTGTGTTGAGTTTGGCTCGAGCATAGCTGAAAATGTAAGTGTGTGTTTCTGTTAAAATATTCCACTGATTTTGTGTGTGTGTGTATTTGTGTTTTTGTTGTCTTGAGAGCAGCACAACGTACTGTTGAGAGCATGTTTCTAATGGCTCGGTACATTTGTGTTTGACCTCACAATACCTTTCAGCTTTCAGTGTGAAGTGTGTGTGTGTGTGTGTGTGTGTGTCTGTCTGTGTGTGTATGTATGTAATAAGCGATTCTTATATTCTATATAGGTAAAAAAAAGATTTCTGCTTTCAATCTGCTGAAGTTTTTGTGATGCTAGATGAAACGTTACTAACACGGCTTCATTGCATCTGGAAAAGTAGTTTCTGCTTAATAAGGATAAATCACATAGAATCAGCTTGTGATCGCTTGCTACACAGGACAAATTGCGAGGAGAAGAAAGCAGCCGCCATGATGCAGATCACGAGTCGGTGCAGGTAATAAATGCTGTTTAGCTGACAAATGTGTGTGTGTGCAGGGAGTTCTATCTGCATGGCGCCCTTGGTGTGCCTGTACGTGTAAGCATGTGATTCCCTGGCCTGCAGCATTTGAGTTCTCTCGCCTTGAGTGAGTTTGGTCCCAAACAACATCCTTTTTTTACTCTCCAGTGCCCTATCTCATGTGTCCCGTCACTAAAGGCTTCATATAGAGTTTGACGATGTGTGATTTAAAACATAGCCATCGGGGCAACACTGTCTGTAACTATTACTAAAACTGTTATCTCTCACTTACTAAAGCTTTGCTAAAGATACACACATGTATAAGTGCAATAGACAGTATACCACTGCTGTTGCTATATTACCCAGCTAGTTTACTTAAAGGGCAATATTATTATTACTGTTATTACTATTTTTCCTTTGTATTTCAGCTAAAACACTTTCCTCTGCTATAGAGATAAGAAGATTTCTTATGCTACTACTGAAAATAATAATAATATTCATAAAAGAATAATACTACTATTACTAATAATAATTAATCATTCATAATAATGAATGATTTGTTTTAATTATATGACAGTTGTTTTAATTATACTTAAATTTTATTTAAAAATTTTCTTTGAGAAATTGGTTATTTGGAACATTAGATTTTTGTCCTGGTTTTGTTGTAAATATGTGTCTAATAATGTGTTTAAACAATGTGTTAAAATGTAAAGTACAAGGGTGCCTTTTTATCTATGCTTTGGCATGGTATCACCATCTTATTAATTACTGTATGATTCTTATAACCATGGCTCTGTTAGAAATTTTTGGCCCTATGAAAAAAAGGAGGTTGGTCCCCCTATCACACTAATCTCTGGTGGCCCCAAAGTGTCTGGTCCCTAATAATTATCCTAAGTTCTCTTAGTGGAGCCTCTGCTCCACACACTCTCTTGTTATGTAGATAATAAAAAAGGCAGATTATTTTTAGCTTCCATAATTTCTATGTAATATTGTGGTTATTATATATGCGTATATAATAATAGATTGAGAAATAAGAGGAAACTACAAGCTAAACAAGCTGAAATAAATACTTGTAAGATTTTTTTTGGTTTTTCAAAAAAATTATAATAAATGTTATGTGTGTGTAAGAGAGACACAGGCACAGCTGTACAATAGAGTTGGAGTGTGGGAGAGCTGTCTCCATTCTTCTAGTAATTGTCCTTTTCCTAAGCTTGTGTGTGTGTGCATTTGTTCATGTGTGTATGGTCTTCGTTGGTGTAAAATGAAATACTGGGCATATATAAGTTTTGGGCCTGTAGTTATAAGGATATGACCCCCCTTCCTCTCTTTTTCTATCTCCCTGTCTTCTCTCACTTTCTATCCTCCCTATCTCTTTCTCTCTCTCTTCTTCTCTGTTTCAGTGAGTATTCAGTCTGCAGTCCCACCCTGGGAACGCCCAGATTTTACTGCAGAACTGTCTCACACTCTACCTGAATCCCATTGTGCGTACACACACACACACACACACACACACACACACACACACACACACACATATATAT
>JAOTQW010000023.1:3600141-3610768 GCA_026260075.1 Sisor rabdophorus
ATTCGCTGTGGCAACCCCTAAATGGGAGCAGCCGAAAGGAGAAGAAGATGACAAACAACGCAACAAGTGGCAATGTTTTTCGAATCACAGCATGATAATTTTTACTTAGTGTTTGTGTATTTGTGTAGTTGTGCTGTGGGTCATGGGAGTCTGCTGGAGCCTATCCCAGCACACATACAGAACCCGGAGTAAACCCACGCAAGCTTGGGAAAAACATGTAATCTCTGCACAGAAAGACCAGGAATCGAATCCGGGACCTTTTTGCTGTGAACTGCTTACCACTACGCCACCACGCCACCCTTCAACCAACATTTATTTACTCATTCATTTATCTTCTATATCCTCTTAATCCCGAACTTTTTGGGGTCACGGGGCGTATCCTAGCACACATAAGGCGAGGGGCAGGGGTACAACCTGGACAGGTCGCCAGACCATCGCAGGACCACATATAGACAAACAACCACTACGCCACCACCACCAACTCAACAAACATATTTCAAAATATAAAATAATAAAAAGGATCAAGAAAATAAAATAATACCTTTATAAGTTATAACATTTAATTTAGACATAAACAGATGCTCAACTATACCCTTATAACCAGGCGTGCAATTGTAATTTATGGACCATTCCTGAGAGACTTGATGAAACCTAATGGTCAGTTTTATTCATAAAGTATGATAACTAATACTTAATTTCAGTTTATGATAAACTTTATACAGAACTTGACTTACAACCCAATTGTGGCTTTAACGAAAACAACCTGAACATGGTTGGTGATGTCACTGACAGTATTTGTTTTTTCCACAGTTTTCTATAACAGGTAGTCAGACTTAAAGACAGGGATTAGGTGAAAACAAACAGACAAGTTTATTTACAAACAGAAGATAGTGAGTTCGGAACAAAACCTGAATTGGGAATTACCAGATCCGTGAACCAGAGAAGGTGTCTGTGCTAGACCAGAGAAGGTGCCTGTGTTAACCTGCAATTTAAATAGCATTGCTGAGGTGATCAGTGAGTAAGTTTTCATTGTGTGTGGTTAAAATTTTGGTGAATGTGAACGTTGAATAGAGAAAGAACCGGGTATGTCCATGACAGAACTGTCCCAAAGCCCCTCACTCCCTTGGAACCAGTTGTTGACTGTAGAAACTTCTGATGGTTCTCCAGATCAGAGGAAACAGGGATGAATGGTAGCTGAGTATGCACTGAAGGTTTGCCGCAGGGAATTCTGTGCATAGTTGGCCCAGGCTAGGAACCTTCCGGTGGCTGTGGCAAAAGGCATGAATGCCTTTCTTAAATAGTTATTTCTGTTAGACAATTACTTTGGGGGTAATATGCTGGTGGTCACACCTAGGTAAACAAAAAAGCTTCCATGCTTAGAAAACATAATTAAACTTTACCTCAGCTGTTTCTATTGCAGTGGAAGTAGAGGCACCAGTCTCTGTTATTAACGGTTTCAGAGGATCTGGGTGTTTAAGGAGGGGAGCCATGGTAAAAGCGTTCTGTAGAGACTGGATTGCTGTGGTGGCGTTAGGTGTTAGAGACTTAGTCTTATTTTTAACAGGTTGGTCAGAGGTGTAGTTATAGAACTTTGGTTCTGAACAAACTGGCCATGGAAATTCTTTAACTGTTGAGGGCAGCGGCCAGTTCTTTATACTGTCTACCTTTCATCTGTTTGAATACCTTGAGCACTGATGTAACTTTTTAGCCTTAAAATATTATCAGTGGTCTTGAAGTCGCTAAAAGACCACAGAGAGAAAACAATTTTGTGTCTCATTTCGAAAAAAGACAAAAATATTGACAATGTACAAGGACTATGAAATGATGCCAGAACACTTTGCTCATTTATCTTTGGAATAGTGCACTGACAAGACTGTAGGTCATGACCAAATGTTTGAAATGGCCAGTAGGAATCAGCCAGCGGTGATGCTCTATTGAAGTTAGACAAGTGTCAATTTGCATAGGAGAATAGTTCTGGAGGACTTTATCAGTTTAATGCCATGCAAATCTCCAGACCCATTGTGTTGTTATAGGCTAAGAGATAGGGCAAGTAATCCTTGACAATAAACTGTTTGCTAGAGCTCGCTTGGGTAGCGTAGTAGCGTAGTGGTTGGCATCACAGCAATTATCACTAGTGCATAGCATCACTAGTGCCTTTTGCCCCATGTGCGCTGGGATAGGCTCCAGCAGTTAGGGAACAAGCTGGTATAGAAGATGAATGAATGAATGAATGAATAGTTCGGTGGCATAGTGGTTAGCACGGTTGCCTCACAACAAAGAATATACATGTTTTGGACTGTACAACAAGAAGGTCCTGGGTTTAAAACCCAGGCATGTGGTCTTTCTGTGCTGATTTTGCATGTTCTCCTGCACTTGCATGGGTTTCCTCCAGGTACTCCGGTTTTCTCCCACAGTCCAAAAACATTAACATTAGGTTTATTGGTGACCTTAAATTGCCCATAGGAGTGAGTGTGTGTAATGTGGCTGCATCTACAGTGTAAGAGCACTGTTGTACTCCTCAACCATTCCAAAATATGGTGAGGGGTGAACCAGAGCTTGTAAAGCTATAGAGACAGTGGCAGACACTGTTTTTGCTGATGTCATAAGTAGTGATTTTTGCATCACTTTTACCTCATTTGGTTCATGATGTTATGGTCTGGTCTTTTGTGACAGGTAGACAGACTCACAGAGAGGGATCAGGTAGAAACAAACAAACCAGTTTATTAACAAACAGAAGCGGTGACTTTATGTGTGGAGTCTTTATGTCCTCTCACAGTTCAACACATGTACATTAGGTTGATTGGTGATTCTAAAATGCCCATACGTGTGAGTGTATGTAGATGTTCATCTTGTGTGTGGCCCTGCGATAGACTGGTATCTTATCTTGTTTATTTGTTTTTGGCATTTTTTATTTAAAAGATTTTAAGGTGTTTCACTGCTTTATTTTGCATAATTTCTTATAATCACAATGGCTTGTATTCTGTCTTTTAATATGGTCACAATGACAATGAAAGCTTCTTTTCTTTTAGCAACCAAAATAGATTTCTATTCTCCTCTTAAAAGTTTTGGATCAACTCACCATTATCTCAATTGCAATTAGTAGATGCATAACTTTTTTTTAAATGTAGCATTTAAAAGACTTTCCCATTTATCACCGCCCTGCTTTTGTTGGCTTGGTAGGTAACAGTTCAGAATTATATAAAAACAAATGTAAAACAAGCAAGTGTGAGCCCTTTTTACCAAAGAATTTGACACACATATGATAAATGCAATGAAGCCACCCTTATATATTCTGATGTTTCAGATACTAATACAATTAATACAAATACTAACAATTCAGTGTTTAGTATATATAATCTTGTATATTATAGCAAACTGAACTTCACTGCTTTTTGCTCAGCGTGTTGACCTAGGTCACAAATTTAAAAGGACACTGAATTACAAGCAGGTGCTTGGAACCTGTGACCAATGTACTGTCGTTTAAATTTTATCTGGAAGGCGGAGTCAAAGTCAGAGCTTGCAAAAAAAAATTCCCCCTTTTTTCCTTTGTTTATTTGCAGCTGGACAGTTTGCAGTATTAGGAAATTTTTGTCACCTAATCCTTACATGTTATTAAAAACTGGCACAGTATCTCAAGATGCAATCTTGCAAAGGTAGTTTTTAAAGTCAAAATGTTTTTTTCATTATTAGAGTATTTTATTTTATTTTCACACATTCAGCCAAAGAATCAAAACACACGAGTCTCACATAACTCATGAGGAAATCATGAGTCTCACATCCAACCATGTAAAGTATTTTTAATTCGTCTTTTAACTCTGAATTGAAATGTTAGCATTTAATTCAGAAAATCATAAAGAAAATTTAACCATATACTGTGTATAATCATGTGTGACAAATTTTAATTTGAAGTATTACATTAGAATTTCATTTCTATTTATACAATTTATAGCTGAGATTTACCTAATGCTTTAAGTAAAGTGCATACAAAAATCAACATTTATATACAACAAAGTGCCAGGATTTAACCATTTAATATTAGTTACAACTTGCTGACCTTACAAAACATCATTTAGCAAATTTGTCTTGGAAATAAGGACCACAAAAAAGTACAAAACAATAAAGGTACATTTGTCATGAAAATAAAACATAAGAACACATTTAAAGAAACAGTAAAACACTTTGAAAAATATGTTTCATCGATTACTAGCTACATCATAAGTCTACCAGCATTCTGTCTACAAAATAGTATTATTTCATATTCAACGTACATTTTTAGCTGTTAAAATATACTACTGATTTAATATCCAAGGCACAAGATACAAGAAAAATAAAAAGATAAAGTTTAAGTAAATACCACTAAGATGTTGTCACAAAAACAGACACTACAAGGCTCAAGTCAAAGAACAATTCATACTCACATTGCTATAAGAAATGTACAAAAATTCACTTTAGGGTGACTAAGATATTATAGTGAAAGAGGATCATGACCATCAAAACATCAAACAAGTTTTCTCTCAGTTGAAACATTTCAGACAAGTTTGAATATTGTACAGAAAAACTCCACACACATACGGCCAAAAACATCCAACAAATCAAATTAACCCATGCTATATTCATTTAGCTCAAATATTGTTTAGACCAGGACATCATGCAGATACCACAGAAAGAAAGCGGATACAGAAGGCAACACTGCGTCGAGGAGGTGCATCACTATGAACACTTGCACTAAAGACAGACAATGATTGAACATTGTGAGATAAAGGTGGCAAGGTTTTATCTTGCATCATGAATATTCCATCAGACACCACATCGTATATAGTGATACACTATTTCTTGCAAATTGAATTTCTTGTAAATGAAGTGCACTAAAGAAATTAAGAAGAATCAAAAATATAAAAATGTGCTATTTTTTAGGAATGTCTTAATATTTCAATTTACAAGTTATTGGCCTTTGGAAATAAATATCTATATCTTTTGCTATAAACCTGTCCAGGGTGTCCCGCTGCCTCTCACCCTATGTGCGCTGGGATAGGCTCCAGCAGACCCCTGGGAGACCGGGAGTTCGGGATATAAAGATGAATGAATTAATCTTTTGCCATATTTGGAAATATAGGGGATTGCAGAAAACAGATGAACAACTTGATTTATTCAGAACATCACAGCTTTAAGCCAAATGATTGCCTTGTGCAATGTCAAAAATATTGAGAAAGGGGGACCATTAATAAGTCGGTGTTTGATAATGACAAACCAATTAACAGCTACATACAGAATTCAGAATTTTATTTTATACATCACAGATATTCCTGGAAAGATATTAGGTACCTAAAGTCAGAATTCGATTTTTTCATTGTTTTTCCTTCTTGCATTTATGAAAACTGCTAAAGGTGATGCACAGCTGTCAAAATCTAGCAGCATTATGTACAGTAGAAAATATTAAGAAGGCTTAGTGGAGTTGGTGTCATTGTTAATTGTTTTTTATTCCTTACACAAAATACAATGAAATGCTGATAAATTACTCCACTGGAAAGAAAGACACAATTATCCAACAAATCCTTAAATGGAGTTTAATCATATCAGGCTGAAGGGCACATCATACTGGACTGGTTCGGCTGCAAAAGTATGCAGATAAAGAATCAGCAGGGTATTTCACATTTTAGCTTGTTAGCTTTAAAAGTTTCTGTTGCAGGCCAGGAGAAGCAGTGTGCAAGAGTTAAGGCACTCTGCATTAGGAGCATAAAGGAAGGAAAAAAACATCTTGGACGAACAATTTTCCCACTCACTGTTTAGCACGATCCAGACTGACTGAATAAGGTGACGGTGTAATCGTCTCACAGTTTTCAATAATACAGAGTTCCCTTTGACATATGGCCTCATAGAGGGTCGTCAATTAGCTGATAAAACTTCAGGGAAAAAAAATAACAGGACAAGTAAAAACAATGTCTAAACAAGATTACAACATTTCAATTTTCAAATAACTTTTGAAACAATCATGACACATAACCTTATGTTCCTAAAGAAAGCAACATTCCTATAAAGAACATTTCACAACTATGTATGAAGCTTTTAAAAATCAACAAGAATAAGTCTTTCAACTTGCATTCTCTATGCGAGTCCAGTGTTTAATTATTTTGCGTTAAACAGATATAGGCCACAAAAGCTGAAAAACACAAATTCCTAAAGAATTATATGGAATGCTTTTCATTCGATTGTAATCGACACAAGTGCTTTCTTTTGGTTTTGTTCCTCAACATTGTTCTCCCGTTCCGCCGGCTCTGCTAACAAGTTGACATTTTTCACCTCCTCCACTACTGTTTCTTCCTCATTCGGATTGCTCGCTCTAGAACCTGGGGAATTTTGGGCCAAGGAGGCAGGGTGTCGGGAGTCATAGTTCATGGTTGAGGAGACCTGGGAGATGACGGGAGTTTGTACTGAAGAAGAAGTGGAGGAGGTGTTGACATCGAAGGATTGTTCAGTTATCTCAAAATGGGTTAGGTTTTCCTCCTCTTCTTCCTGCATGTGGTTTAAGTAGTCTGGGAGGAGGAACTCACTGGGGAAACAAAACACAAACTGCTAAATAGGGCCTCACATTAACAAAAAAACTAAACAAAGTGAAGCAAGTTCATTAAAATTTGAAAAATTTAAAATTTCATTAAAAAACACGGATCATAATATGATGCAACATTTCTGGCAATACAAAACAATACATCAGAATTGCAGCTTTTATTTGCTGTAATTAAAAACAACTGAATGTAAACATTGGAAGGTTTCTGATTGATCACAAATAAATATATCTGTTAGGTATTTATCTTTGTCCAACTGTGTCCCGATAGATTTAAATGTCTTAAATCACTACTTTACTTTACTCTATGATGCGTTTAGCTAAAGAAATACTAATGCACCTGGTACAACCAGTAAAAATTACACATTAAACATGTACCAAGGCAGAAAGATGATAAAAGGATCAAGGTATAAAAATATTATCATATTATATCAATATACCTATTGAAGATGTGAAAATCTAGAGGCCATGCCAAAAGATGGAACAAACTCATTTGCACTAAGACTCAAAAGACAGCCAGAATGGAATTTACACTGCAATGCAGAGATGAGCCACAAAAATTCTGGAAACATGATGAACCTTTACCAAAGTGGGGAGAAAGTAGTAATCTGTCCATACTAAAAAAACATTTAAGCTCATCTGTCAGGAACAGTGAAAGTAGTTTTATTGCTTGGGTTTGCTAGGCTGCTTCTGGAGTGGCCGCACTAATCTTTATTGATGATGGTAGGACCAGAACAAATTTGGAAGTCTACAGAAACACTCTGCCTGCCAATTTACAATGAAATGCAGCCAGTCTAATTGACTAAAGACTTAAATGCATGGTTGACACAACAAATAACTATCACATTACAGACTGAGCAATTTAAACACCAGACCTTAACCGAAATTAGCATAAATTTTGCCGAAATTGTAAAGAGAAATTTATTTTCCCTCTCTTGGTGATACAGCAGTAAATATTATATATTATTTACTTTAATACTGTTATTTTACACATCTTAAAATCACACATAGGGTGGCACGGTGGAGTAGTGGTTAGCACAGTTGCCTTACTGGAAGAAGGTTTCTGGAAGTGTGCATGTTCTCCCTGAGCTTGCATGGGTTTCCTCCCACATTCCCAAAACATGTACATTAGGTTGACTGGTGATTCTAAATTGCCTGTGGGTTTAAGTGTGTGTGTGTGCTTGTTTGTCTGTTTGTGATCCTCTGATGGACTGGCAACGTGTCCAGGGTGTAACCCTGCGTCTTGCACTATGTGGAATAAGTATGCTGGAATAAGCACCAGCAGGGCCCCATGACCCAGAGTTAATTTAAATCCATCACCTTGGATTTTAAACTGAATGTTTTAAAGAATTAAAGAATTTTATGTAGCAACCTCATCCTATAGCATCTTTAACAGACTATTTTGCAGTTTAGCAGTGACATAACACAGATATTTAAGTTTAGATGAAAAACCTCTACACGATACTATGACATAAAAATTAACATTTATATCAAGACACAGAAATAATTGTTACACATTCTAATCATTTTGATTCTGACCACTCTCAGCAGGAAATGGAAACATTCTAACAAGATGAAACATTTACCTAGCTCTTTACACAAAAGGATGCATAAGCTAACCAGAAAAAGACCTTATGCCTGTGTGATGTTACTGTGCATGTGCAAAGGTACTAAACACACACCAAACAGACATAACATTAAAATCATCTTCCCTATTTTGTATGGACTATAAAGATCCCAGCAAGGCCTCTAACTGGACCTGGCAACAAGGCATTAGAAGCAAATTATTAAACACGAGTAAGCTGGAAGGTGTTGTTCAAAAGTTTGGAACTGCTTCCCCAGGTAAAGTGAGTTACACTTCTGGTCATACCCCAATGTAAAATAAACATGTGTTAGAACAAGCCATCTTCTCATTTTGCATCATGGTCCAGTTTTATGATGCATTGGTATGGCTAGGGCGGGCCACAGGTAGCAAGCATTCATTTGTAAGTTTAAATGCTTCTGTTATGATTATAACTAGCATTAACCTTTTTTTTAGCAATTTGTGCTACAGTAGCTCTTTTGTGAAACCAGACAAGATAGCCCTAAATTTCCACACAAATTATTAAGCTTTGGGAACCATAATTCTGTTACTGGTACACTGGGCTGTTTTTACCTCTTTTTACCTTTTACCTCTTTGAGTAGGTACAAACCACAGAGCACATCCTACAATACTTTAGTTTCAACAGGGGCCTATCTTGTCAGCTAGCCATCACAGTACTGTCCTTATTGAAATTACTTTGGGCTCAGTTTGGTTGCTGAATATTATAAGCCACTATTCACTTAACATATTTTTGCAAATGGTAAAGTTTTACAGAATTTATAAAAGTATGCCTTGTTTCATTTTGTGAAACACCTGAAAGACTGCAATCTGTATATAATATAACAGTTCCTTCTTTACCAGCCTCCCTTTTTCTCTTTTTACTTCTTTGTTCATGTTTAATAATACAAAAAAGAAAGCTAGAAAGCTCATAAATTATTATGGATCAAGGCTAACTCATGGCAAATAAAAAAGGTTAAGAATTTTACGTTTACTTAAAATGTTTAAATTAATAAACTGAGCATTAATCTCTTAAAATAATTTATTTTAACAAATTCTAACCATTTGTGAACTAAAGAAAAACAAAGGTATCGTAAATAGCTGACTTTGGCACAATGTATAATTTATTGTTTATTTGTGGCATAGTGGTTAGCGCGTTTCGCCCCACAGCAAGAAAGTCCTTGCCTTTCGACCCTAATTGCACTGGGATAGGCTCCAGCAGAACCCATGACCCTGAGTTAGGTAATAAGCGGGTATAGAAGATGAATGAATAAATGTTTGACTGATCTACACACAGACAATGCAAGTTTTTTTTTATTGCCAGTAAGCTTTTACAGTGGAACTTCATTTAAAATTGAACTTAATTTCAGCATTTATGACTGTTGTTGGCCTAGTTATTGTTTGTATAGGGTATAGTCGACAACTCTTTGGGGGATTTAATGAACAATATTAAAGTAAAAACTAACTATTTCAACACCTCACAATAGCATTTTGTGACTGCTAACCTGACATCAGTAGATAATTGTTAGATGAGGGCCACAGTCAGAAAGTAGCATATCTACATCATTGTTAGATAACTTAATCTAATTCATACCTACTTTAAGTAAAAATGCTGACCAAAGGTTGAGAGTGGCTGATTCTTGTTATTGCACAAACTGCACCTATACTCTCCGCCAACACTCTCTTTTTCTCTTGGATGCATTTGCTTTCTATCATAGGAATCAAATCATTGCCTAATTAGTATAGGCTTGTTCAGCTCATGCATTGTTTATTTGTACTGGATACATTGGCCAGTGTGAAATTGATGAGAGAAATGTCTAATTAAATAGTAGATGTTTGTGACCTAGAAACTGAAAACTCAACATGTACAAAAATAAAAAGGGGATGTTAGATTAGGAATAATATCCTGGTATAATAAGTATTTAGTAATATGAAGCAATAGTCTTTTTAAGGCCACCATTAAGCTCTGAAGATTTGGATTACAATAGCTAATCCATGTAAATTATCTCATTCACACACTTGCATGTATCCAAGTGTTCTAAGCCAAGTTCTACAAATATAGTATGGCAGCCTTGCTTACTCTTATGCTACCCTTTATAGTGACTTATTTCCTTATAAAGCCCCTATTCAAGAACCGTTTAAAAACAAGTATCTGGATAGACAAGAAGTAAACAGTTTTACGAAATCTATTTTGGAAATAGCAATTTGCACCCTGGGAATTATGTGGATACCTAACTGCCTGAGGAGCATAACTAAAGGAATATGTAATCTTTTGGGTATATAGACAACACAAGGCTAAGGAATTATCTAAAAAAGCGTATATTAAATAATCTGTAAAAATAGTAAAAATAGTGCTGCTCGTTATTGGAAAATAAAGTAAACGCTAACATTCATTCATTCATCTTCTATACCCGCTTATTCCCGAATCAGGGGACACGGGGGTCTGCTGGAGCCTATCTCAGCGCACATAGGGCGAGAGGCAAGGGGTA
>JAOTQW010000023.1:3644954-3657974 GCA_026260075.1 Sisor rabdophorus
TTTAGTTCCGCTACTTCCAGCTCTGCCACCTGTCTCTTTTTCAGCGCCACTGTCTTTTTCAGCGCCACTGTCTTTTTCAGCGCCACAATACCTTTGGTAATTAAGTTCTGCACTGTGCTTTCCCAAATATAATTTCCCACATGCAAGCCTATTACTATATAAAATAATTATTTTGCATTGTATAAAAAAAATTGTTTGGGTCTTACCTTATACCGCATTTTGATCATCGCTCTTATCTTTCTTTTTTTTCCTCCTTTAGGTGGATGGAAAGTGGGGTAGATGGGGAACGTTCGGTCCTTGCTCCAGGACATGCGGTGGCGGAGTGCAGCTTGCAAAGAGGGAGTGCAACAATCCAGCCCCAGACAATGGGGGCAAATACTGCCAAGGAGTGAGGGTAAAGTACCGTTCCTGCAACCTCACACCATGCCCAGAGACAGGTAAAGACATTTGTGCAGCTGTGAAGTAATACAAATATTTATCTTTTTTTTTTTTTGATTATTGGAACTGTTATTAAATAAAACTGTTTGGCTGTTATTAAATCACTATTGACATGAAAAAAGATTAGCCATTTACAAGACATTATACAAAAATCAGAATAAATTAGACATTTAGACATTTGATTAAGGAATTCAGTTCAACTGAACTTGGCATGTTACTAGAAAGATGTCTTTTTTATATTGTATGTTTTTTCACACAGGAAAGAGCTACAGAGAAGAGCAGTGTGAGGCCTTTAATGGCTTCAGTCTGAACACCAACCGCCTCACACCCTCCGTGGTGTGGGTCCCCAAATATTCAGGTGTCTTCCCTAAAGACCAGTGTAAGCTGATATGCAGGGCTAATGGAACGGGCTACTTCTATGTCCTTGCTCCCAAGGTGAGCAAAGTAGCTAATAATTCATTTTGCATTCTTAACATTCTCTGTTTGAGATGGGAAAGAAGGCTTAAAAAAATAAAAATTAACTACTCCAGATGTCACTGTATTACTTGTTTATTTTTTGATAGCTATAAATTATAAACTCTTCTCTGTTTTTGTAAAAAAAAAATTTAAAAAATAAGTAATACCAGATTATTTTGTAGAGCTATTATTGTTTAACAAGTGACACAAAGTTCATGGGCATCGCATGACTGTTTTTAGTTTTCTCATAGTTGTCAGGTTGAATGAAGAAAAAAATAATTCTGGAAGAGATAGTAGGAGACATGGGGTTAATCTAAGAGTTAGATACTGAGGTGTGGCTTGAGCCTCTGCAGAATTATAAGGCATATTACCACTAGGCAGTCACTTACTCACCCACTGTTGCTTACCACAAAAATAGATAAATTTTTAAAAATGTAGCGAATAAATCATTTCTTTCAGGAAAAAGAAGATTTCATGTTGCATTGTTGCAGATTTTAAGCTGTTTACAGTCACAAATTCAAAAAGACACATTTATTGTGGAGTAGCATAAGTAATTCTATGCCATGTCTAGAAGCCAGAAAGGTCTTTTACCATATTCAATTTCTTGCTTTGCAGGTTGTGGATGGAACTCCATGTTCTCCTGACTCTTCCGGAGTCTGTGTTCAGGGCAAATGTAGCAAAGCAGGCTGTGACAGTAAACTAGGCTCCAACAAGAAGTTTGACAAGTGTGGCATATGTGGAGGAGACAGTAAAAGCTGCAAGAAGATTTCAGGCCTCTTTACAAAACCCATGTAAGTTGTGGGGTTAAACTGCAGTGTTGTCACATAGGCTTACCTTTCTTTCTTTCTTATTCTTACTATTTCCTTTTAGTATGTAATAAATGCCCCCTAAATGCTCCTTTAGCAACATATATATTTTATAGTATTGTCTATAGTTCTAATAGGGGTAGGGCAGGGCAGTATTTTGTAATAGTTTATGCTTTTACATAGAGTCTTGTTTAATTACAATAATTTTGCACACATATTATATAAAACAGTGTTGTTGTGATGATTCGATCTATGAATTATAGAACTGAGAAATTGTAACTGTCCAAAACAGGAATTAGAAGCTTACTACTTACTTATGTGAGTGCTACTGACTTCAGTACCTTACAATACACTAAACAGGAATCCTAATGTATCTGCAATTACAGATAAAGCATTGAACTTTTTAATATATATACATATATACATACACACATACATACGGAGGCACGGTGGTGTAGTGGTTAGCATGGTTGCCTCACAACAAGAAGGTCCTGGGTTCGAATCCAGGGCAAAAACATGTATGTTAGGTTAATTGGTGACACAGAAGTAAATGTGAGTGTTTGTCTGTATGTTGCACTGCGATAGACTTTCGACCTGTCCAGGGGGTACCCCCTGCCTCTCACTCTATGTGCACAGAGATAGGCTCCAGCAGACCCCCCTGACCCCAAGTTAGTTAATAAGTGGGTATAAAAGTTGATTGAACGAATAAATAAATAAATAAATACATACATACAGCGATCAGGATTTAAAGTGGACAAGATTGACAAAAATGTGTCTTATTTTGGTTTTAGTTTTGAAGGGATTTGATCAACTTTAAATTTTAACCAATATACACTATGTAAATATCGACACTTGAAAATCACTTTCATATTCCAGATTTAGTCACTCTTACTTGTCATTTTTATTTACTAGATTAAGAGGCAAGGCTGTGATGTTAAGTGAGAATGTTTCTGGGTGTCTTTTGGATGTCCAGTAAAAGAAAATCTGAATTCTAAAACATAATAATTTGTACTCTTAAGCTGTATGGTATATATGTGATTAAGGCACAGGTTTTTCTTTATAGGCTAATTTCCAAATCTTTGTCTGCAGTCTTATAAATATATGTACAATCAATGTTGATCAATAGGACTGTTGGCAGTATTCATAGTAAAGCTAAATTCAGTATGTCACAGTGAGTACACCCCTTAAATTTCTTGTAAATATTTATTATAGATATTGTATGTGACAACACTAAAGAAATGAAACCATATACTTATATCGCTTGCATTCCTCCACTTACTATTGGAGGATGCCCCATGGATGCTCAATAGACTGGAAATATGCTTGGCCAGTCCATCACCTTTACCCTCAGCTTCTTTAGCAAGGCGGTGGTTGTCTTGAAGGTGTGTTTGGGGCCCTGTTTTGTGTATCATCTTTAGAAGAGGCTTCCATCTGGGACGACAGCCATGCAGACCAATTTGATGCACTGTGGTGGCACCGTCTATTACCCAAAGACAACCTGTATGGTCTTGGCCACAGTGCAAATTTACACTGTTACACAAGCTGTACATTCACTACCTAAATTGTGGCAGATTTTCACAGTGTTTTCACATTAAAAATATATAATAAATATTTACAAGAAATGGAAGGGCTGTACTCACCTTTGTAACATTTATTAATTTATATCTTCTATATCCGCTTATTCCCTAACTCTGGGCCACATGGTTCTGCAGGAACCTATCCCCGCACACATACGTCAAAAGGCAACCTGGACAGCTTGCCAGTCCATCACAAGTCCACACATAGACAAACAACCACACACGCACACAATCGTATGGGCAATTTGGAGTCTTTAATCAACCTAATGTAGAATTTATTTAACTTTGGGAGGAAACCGGAGTACCGCAGACTGTGCTAACCGCTACACCTCTGCACCGCCCTTCTGTGACATACTGTATGTAATTTAAATAAGGAGTTAAACAAGAAAATTACACACATGGGTATTCAGCCCACAGATTGAACTGTGCAAATGCTAGCCACCAAAGCGTTTGCACAGAAATTCCAAAAGCATAAGTATGCTAGTGTGTTTAATTATATGGATTTTTGACCTTGGACCTAAAAAGCAGGTGAATTAAGTTTTAGGCACAATATGTCAAAATATATTTTGTGGTTTTTGGGGCTGTACATACACCAAAGAAATCCCCCCTCCATTTGTTTTAAATATGAAGGAAATATTAGCTGAGGACATAGCTTACCAGCTATTTCTGAAGAAGATACTGCTCTTGCATAATGTGGCATATTAACATGTGCTATATAGCCAATAGTTTGTATCCTAATAGTACACCCCATTGCCATAGCACTGAAGGCACACACTTGTCCAGGATGTCTTTATATGTTGTAGCATTAAATTATTATTTCTTTACTAAAACTAACTTCATGTACCCAGACAATGTATAATAGACAACTCTTAAACAGACAATAACAATTTCATAGAGTTGGTTTTAGATACACTTTAGCATTAAGCCTTCAACCGTATTTTCTTATGCCTGTTTTTTTTCTTTAGTCACGGCTACAATTTTGTCGTCATGCTTCCAGTGGGTGCATCCAATATCGACATTCGTCAGCGTGGCTATAAGGGAATGGCAAACGATGACAACTACCTGGCTGTCAAGAACAGCCGAGGCGAATACATTCTTAATGGGAACTACATAGTGTCAGCAGTGGAGCGTGACATCCTAGTGCGTGGCAGTCTTTTGCGCTACAGTGGCACCAGTGGACAGTCAGAGACACTGCAGGCTGTAAGACCACTGGGGGAATCTCTGACAGTGGAGGTGCTGTCTGTGGGCCACTTAACACCTCCACGCATCCGTTATTCTTTTTACATCAAAAAAATCAAAGAGGACAAGGTGCTAAAGAAAGAGGACAGGACTAGGGCAGAAAACAGCGTTCTTGTTGAGGAAGGTGTGCTTGGTAAAGAGGCGGATCCCCTCAATAAAAAGATTATATCTCCCTACGTCAAGGAGGCACCACCACCTGGGAAGTGGGTGGCTGCTTTTTGGGAGGAGTGTTCAGTGACTTGTGGAAATGGCCTCCAAAGGAGACTAGTACAGTGTCTAGGAGGAGACGGCACTCTTGAAACAGACTGTGATCCAGATAAAAAGCCCAGTACATTGCGGGCTTGTGGTGACCCATGTCCAATGTGGCATATAGGTGAGTGGTCTGCCTGTTCCAAAACTTGTGGCAAAGGCTTTAAAAGGCGCCCTCTCCGTTGTACCACTGAGATGGGCATTTTGCTTCCCAGAGATCACTGTGTAAGCATAAAAAAGCCACAGGAGCTAGACTTTTGTTCATTAAAACAGTGCTAATGGTTTAGTTTTTCCTACAGTACTTCACATTTTATGTTAATTCTTTCATGGACTTACTAAACAATATATTCAACAACTGAGCAACTGTTCAACGATCCGGAACCTGTTTTGTTCCGGTGCATCTTTTATTTTTTTTGCTTGCAAAAAGGAAAAAAAAACTGTTATTAATGCAATATCTTTTAAAGCAACATTGCCATAAAAGTGGACTTTAATGGCAAGTATCTTTTGGAAATATTCAATAGTGTCAAATAAGTAACACAAAAATTGCCCTTGTACTGCATATGCAACTTTGATCCCTTGTGTTAATGCTTCAAAATGGTACAGATTGGATTTGGTTCATGTTTCATAACTTTCATAAGTTTGATGCTTTAATAATTTTCTAATATTTTCCAATTGAAACCATACATTATTCTTATTCTCTGTTGTTTGAATATATATGAATATATTCTTGGCATTACCATTAAGAGAATGCCAAAGGTTGGAGGAGTTTTTTTGGTTCATTCCAAGACATTTTGTCAGATAATTGTTATTTCTGGAACTAAGGTATGGCATTACATATGGTATTACATACACATATAAAAACTTAAGAAAATGATTCCACCTATCTTACTATTAGCATATTAATCTTTCTCCTAAATCCCAACAATAGGTCATCTATTTATCTATAATTTAGATTAAGACAGTTAACCCGTAAAGTCTGACCCTGTTTTATTCTGCAAACTGTGCCTCTAAGACAGGTTCTTAATCTTGATTAGTCAATAAATATCTTATTAGTTTATTTGTCTAGTTTTAGAGACAGAGGTACAGCTGCTATAATCTAGCCCTGTCTGGTACAGTAACTAAGTTATTATTGTAGAAATGAGTTTTTATGGCTTATGTCACAATGCCTGGTAACATGGTAAACTGTCTTTTGTACACAGCATAAATTCATGTATTATGCCAAATACCGTAAAAAGATAACAAGATGTGTGTGAAATTCCTTGAGTGAAATGTGCATATCTTCCATCTATAAGATGGTTTTTACATGCCTTAGAATGTTTTATTCATTTTTTATGTCTTTTGCACTTAATACAGCAAAAGAGTTTATTGTCCTGCATGGGCTGCCTTGTATACCATGTATACATACATCTAGCTGTGCACAAATAAATCCTGTAAATACCTTTTTATTTTATGTATTTTTTTACGCTGGCATTTTAAATTGTCATGACTTCAAGGTATTTATTCCAAATAAAAAATATACTAACAAGATTATGTATTAGTCTGTTTCCTATGTGTTTTACTTGATATTCATGTGTGAAATATACTTACTCAATGGGCAGAAGGTGTTGCTGGGTTAGTTAAGCTATTGTATTTCTTAAACCATGAACAATAGATTGTATGCCATGTGTTGGGAAAAACTCAATAATTACTTTATGACTTTTGGGTTTCCACTGGGGTACACACTGGACTTTTTCTGTATAATTGTCCTTTAAGTTCCCTTCAGCATTCCCATGAATCAAGAACTGAGAATGTTCAAATGCTATTCCTTGCCTGGAACGAAAGAGGACAGGAGCAATGATAGAAAGAGAAAGATTGTGTAAACTGAATTTCAAGCCATAGAATGCAGCAGCTTTTTGCTCACAATCCCAGACCTTATAAGGCACTGAAGCTTTAATACAGTATAGATATATAGCCATAGGGGGAAAACAGTGTTAGTACAAACATTATGTAAAGTTAAAAAGTATTACATCATTCTTTAGGAGTAGAACATTCCATTAGAGAAGATGCTTTTTTTCTGTGCTCTGTCTTAATAGTAGTAATCTGTGTTTTGTTAGTTTTAAATGTTTTATTGCAATCATCGTGAAAGTTACCAGCAAATAAATGTTACTAAAAACACTGCAGCTGTTCCTTATTATGAACTAATTATGAATTCACCTATTTTATTCAGGACCACAATGAAAGAAGGACATCCAAGTGGATAGCAGGACAGACTGCACGTCTCCATACACGTTGCCAATTTAAAAACCGTGATAATAAATCGGATGATTGTTGAAAACGCAGTGCTGTCGAACCTTTAGACAAAATTAATATGGTTGATTGGTGATAATTAGTTGAAAACGATGACCAAGCATTAGATTGCAATAAGGAAGCTGATGGATGATGACGCTGAAGATTTTAAAACCTCAGGCTCCTGGAACTTAATGGTAGTATGTCCATGGTTTGTACGTGCTGATGGAAGCCTTCTAACTTTTGCCAGACTAATCTGCTGAGGAACTCCTCTATTTGCAGCAAGGTGTTATGGTCACATCTCTTCTGTTAGTTTGCTCAACTATAAATTTGCTTTCCTCAAGCAGCTGTTTGATGGGACTGTACAATTGTGACAATTGCCTAGGGAATAGATAAGTTGTTTCTACTTTTTGCTTCCTTGTATTCCTATAAAAGTTTGAGGGCAACAAACTCTGTAACTCTGTTGACGTCAGGTCTCTGAGCAGTCTGACTATGAGCCTTGAACAGTATATGGATAAAAGGATGCATTGATTGTATTCTACCTGGTCAGTATTCTCTTACTTTAATTGTTTGAAACACTTAAGCATTTACATTTTAAATTAAATCCCCGGACATTGCAAGGTCTTTTTTTGAATCTTGTTGGTCGATAAAGCAGTGGTGGTAGGGTTGAGGCTAATAAGGTAACTTGTTAATTTATCTATTTCCTCCCATCCAGGAATGCCCTTTGAGATGAATATGCTTCGGGAAAAAAAAGAAAATATTTTTAGCCACCTCTTATTTAGTAACAGTACAGTTATAAACTATTTAGAAACAATCAATTGTCAGCTATATTACCTAAGCTGACATTCTGGGAACACCAGATCAAATGTCCTTAACTGTCAGTTAAGTTAGAACCACTACACTTTCACAGCGAGTTTAAAACTAAAATCTTTTTAGGGTCTCTGGGAGGGGTGCTATGACTGGGGATCACTCTATTCTACTGGGAGACTTCACTGCCCACTTAGGCAGCGACGGCGATACCTGGAAGGGCATGATTGGGAGAAATGGCCCCCCTGATCTGAACTAAAGTGGACTTCTGTGCTAGTCACAGAGGGGGGGGGGTTCAACTGATCAGTAGATGCAAAAACTCTGGTCTGGGAAAAGTTTGGTGAGGCCATGGAGAAGGACTTTCGAACAGCCTTGAAGAAATTCTGGCAAACCAGAACCTGCTGACTTCTACTGGGGATATTGTGGAAGGAGTACTTGAAGAATCTCCTCAATATCATCAATAACACCACCAACACGTCTTCCATTGGGGAAGTGGAGGCTGGGGCTCGGAGGTGGACTCATCCATCAATCAAACTGAAGTCACTAAGGCAGTTAAAAGTAGCTCCTTGGTGGCAAGGCACCAGGGGTGTATGAGATCCGTCCTGAGTACCTTACGTCTCGGGATGTTGGGGGCTGTCTTGGCTGACACGACCGCATCACATGGCGGTCAGAAATACTACTGGCATACCCGGGTGGTGGTACCTCTTTTTAAAAAGACAGAAAGGTGTGTTCCAACTACAGGGAGACCACACTCCTCAGCCAACCTGGGAAAGTCTATGCCAGAGTACTGGACAGGAGAATTCGCCCGATAGTCGAACATCGGATTTGTAAGGAACAATGCGGTTTTCGTCCTGGCCATGGAACACTGGACCAGCTTTATACCCCCTTCAGGGTGCTGGAGGTTTCATGGGAGTTTGTCTAACCAGTCTACATGTGTTTTGTAGATCTTAAAAAGGTATTTTACTGTGTCCCTCATGGCATCCTCTGGGGGGTGCTCTGGGAATATGGGTTCCGGGGGTCCCTTTACTACAGGCAATTTGGTTCCTGTACAACCAGAGCAGGAGCTTGGTTCGCTTTGCTAGCAGTAAGTTAGACTGGGTTCTAGTGCATGTTGCAGGGTTGCCCTTTATCGCAGGTCCTGTTCATTATCTTTATGGACAGGATCTTTTCCATGCCTGGGGCAGGAGGGGATCATGGTTAGAGAAAACAGGATCTCATCTCTGATTTTTGCAGATGTTGTCCTGCTGGCTCCTTCAAACCAGGACCTCCAGCATGCACTGCGCAGTTTGCAGTCGAGTGTGAAGCGGCTAAGATGAAAATCAGCCCCTCCAAGTCTGAGGCCATGGTTCTCAGTCGGGAAAGGGTGGCTTGTCCCCTTCAGGTTGGTGAAGCTACCACTTCCCTCCACTGTGCTACAAAGTGAATCACCAGCGATGGTTCACACAGGTTTCTTAGGTTATTTTGTTCTTCCTTGTTTTCAACTACCATGTCCTACCTACTAATAAAAAAGAAACATAACATTTTAGAAGAGGTTGGAGTTGCAAATGACTTAGAGATACAAGCAGTGTGATTCTTTTACGTGATCTGTAAAATCTCTTGGGAATATAAAGGACTGGGGCACTGGTGCACTTTACCTCAATTCTTTCCTTCAAATTTTCCTTAAAACATCAGTTTATCATGTTCTGCCATGTAACTTATATCGGAAGACAATAGAAAATGAGAAAAAGTGGCCTGTCTTAAAAAACAGAATATTGTGTGTGCGGCAGTGATAGTCACCTAGTAGGAAAGCGGGGGGTGGCGGGACTGGGGGGTTATGTAATTTTTTCCCAAAAGTATTTAAGCGCCAATCTCAGGTCCAGTAATTATGAGTTTCAAGGAATGGCTATATTTTATATAATGTGCGGAAGTCCTTGCTCACTTGCTTCATTTGGTTGTTTAATTGGCGGGTGACATCGGGAAGCATGACTCACATATGGAAAATACCCTACCACAAAATGCAACAATACCCCACAGAAATGTTGCAAATATACTCTTAAATTTTAAAACTTTTATACACTCATCATTTCCTGCCATGTTTGGCATAATGTGCTGTTTTGATGATCCATTATTTTCCTTGGGTTCTGATTTTACTTTGTGCGCATATTACGATTCATAAGGTCAAAAAAGTGCATGGTTTGAGTATGGTCTTTTACAGTGTGGTTTATCACAGCACACTTATGAGGCTTTACCTGGATAAAGGCTTTAGTAAAATAAACCTACAAACCAAAGAGGAGAATTACTCACTTATTACTCACACAAACTGAAGCATTTCAGCAAGCATTACAAGGTTCAGATTAGATTTCCTGGCTGTCATATGTTTTTATTCTTGGGATTTCCAGCGTCATGGTTTTTTTTTTACCTAGCAACATGGCGGACCTGCAGGAAAATCCTTTGGCAAAGAGTCACAACTTCCCTTTGAAACTTTACATGTGTGGTCTGCAAGTAAAGGAAAGCAATATGAAGCCAAAATATGAGTCTTGTACCAAACACAACATCTATATGACTCTTTATCTGGTTTTGGATTATTATACAAAATAATAAAATATAGTTCTATTACAAAGTGGCCTATAAAGTAAATTAGCTTAAATACATAATTCAGGTTCAAGATCTTACCCTGATATGTCCTGTAATTGTATCTTGTTTATGGATGATTGGTACTATAATTATTTTCTGTTCTGTGTTTTGGCCCATTGCTTGAAATATTTTTTAAGAAAAAGATACTTTGGTTTGTCACATAATCTTAGTAGTTTTAGTTTAGTGCTTTGTGTCTCTTAATAGTAACATGCTGACATTGGCAGTTCAATGAAGCAAATATACAAAATCAACATGGAGTCTCTATAATTAAAATTATAATAAATCAATAACCCTAGATTTGGCTTTATGTACATTCTTCATGGCTTATTTAGGAATGTAAAACCTTTTTAATAAGGTTTTGTAAAATGTAAAAGGCATAAAATCAATGTGCATAAGTTTTTCCAGTTAATATTAGTCATTGCATTAACCAGAAAATAGCAAATTCTGCATCACAGGGCATGACTATAAACTTTCTTAGTAAATTTAAATGTTAATATATGAGATAGAAACATCAATTCATATTACACTTAAAGGGAACCAAAAGCTATTCAATGTACATCCGATATCGAACCCAAATTCTAAAAAGTTATTAAAATTTAAATAAAAATGAAAACTAAAAGACTTACAAAACATGTGAGCCAATAGTTTATGCACAATAAAACACAAAACATAAATGTTTAAAATGAGAAATGTAAAAATTTTATGCAACTATTTTAAGACCTGTAGCAGTAAGATAAATAATTAAATAATTAAATTATTTTTGGCTAACCCTGAGGATACCAAGCTTGTCTTAGCCCGGAAAAGCCCAGGATTTTATTCACCAATTCCAAACTACCTCAATGAGCAGTAATGCTGACTTACAGCTTTAAAATGTATTATATATTTTATTACTTTAATACGCAAAATGTCTCTCTGTCTGTAATTCCACACTGTTATATTGTGTTTTTGTATTATACTAATGGTCTCTGTAATTGAGACATGATAGTGGTAGTATTAAGAGGTAATAGTGGTGGTATTAATTTGTGTATCAGTCATCTAAGTCCTGGTGCAAATACACAGCGCGACTGGCTAACCAGAAGATTTCTGGTATAATCCTCAGCACTACCAAATTATCGCTGTGGGGGCTCTGATTGAAAGCCTTAACCCCAACTGTGCAGTTACAAGGCCAGTCCGGAAGTCTAGGAATTACTTTTGTGGTAGTCCATGTTCAAACAGTTTGTCTTTGTGTTTCTATAAGATATATAAAAATAGCAAATAATCCACCCATGCCAGTGTGGTGGCATAGTGGCTAGCAGTTCGCCTTACATTAAGAAGGTTTTGGGTTCGAGTCACGGGCAAAGGGTCTTTCTGTGCAGAGTTTGCATGTTTTCCCCGCACTTGCGTGGGTTTACTCGGGGTACTAGTATAGGCTCCAGTAGGGGGATTAATAAATAAATGGATAATACACTTATTGACACAAATGCTGATGTTCCCTGATTATTTACAGGATATAAATAAACCAGGCTTAATCAGAGTTTAGCTTTTCTTTGCATTCCCATCACTTTTATCATACATGGTGCTGTCTTCCATTTAAAAATTTTAGATACTGTGAAAAAACAGGTCAGTAAAACAAAGCTGTCGTATGCAAGTCAGGGAAAGAGTAAGGATGATGTTACACTTTAACAAGACTAGAGAGAACTTTAGTTACTAAAGAGAAGAGGGAAAACGTCTGTAAAATTGGTAAATTTCTACATAATAAAAAGGTTTCGGAGGAAAAAGCAAGAAAATGCAGTGTGTTAAAAGATTTTTTGCGATAGAGAGGGAGAAAGCAAGAAGTGAAAAAATGTATGTTAAAGAATGAGTAAAGTAAATTTATATTACAATTTAATCTCTGGCATTTCGAGACGGAAGATGAAAATATCGATCTTCAATCCAGCACCAAAACCACACAAAATGTAAAGAGGTTAAAAAAAATGGAAAGAGGAGAGTATACGATAGAATAAAGCCATATTTGTTGTTAAGTTATATTGGCACAAAAAAAACAGAGCTTATGACTGTATTAACTTATTTGTCATTTCACTCTGGACAATATTATGCAAGCTGAGTCCAAGCAGCAGATTTCATGCTAAATTCATGCTTCCTGGTCACCTCACAGCAAGAAGTTGCAGGGTTCAATTCCCAGGCAAGGGAAGAGGTTTTCCTCTGGGTACCCCTCCCACAGTCCAAAAACATGTACATTTGGTTGATCGATGACTCAGCAGACCCCCATGACCCCAAGTTAGGGAATAAGCAGGTATAGAAGATGAATGAATGTATAATCTACTTGGAGTACTTGATTTTCAAGTAAAGCTTCTTAAAGCTGAAAAAAGATACAAAAACATTTTCTACTTCCAATTATTTTTCCATGAGAAATTACACTGATTAGCACAGTCACCTCACAACAAGAAGGTCCTAGGTTCGAATCCCGGGCTTGGCGTCTTTCTGTATGGAGTTTGCATGTTCTCCCCATGCTTGCGTGGGTTTCCTCTGGGTTTCTTCCCACAGTCCAAAAACATGTGCATAAGGTTGATTGGTGACTCTAAATTGCCCAT
>JAOTQW010000023.1:3714916-3731871 GCA_026260075.1 Sisor rabdophorus
GGACCTTCTTGTTGTGAGGCGACGGTGCTAACCACTGCGCCACCGCGCCGCCCCTTAATAAAACTTTTAACAAAAAAAAGAACATTTTAATTTTTTGTGTTGCGTAGCTTTTGTGTTTGTTTCCTTTTTTTGTACTGATGATTTCAGTTGTTTGTTTTGAATTTAGTTGTTTACGTTACTAGTAATGTTCATGAGTAGGTTTCTTGTACAATTGTTATTGGCTTAAAAAAAATTTAAATAAGTGACAAAGCTGCTGTTTATATAGCGGTACGATTGATATATTATTATAATAGTCCGTAATGAGACAGATTAATTTGTTGTGACTACAGAAGCCGTGGAGCGAGAGAGTGCTGGCAGAGCTGACAGCTGTGCTTTTGCTGATTTGGGAGAACCAGCCTGACTGGCAAATGGAGGAGAAAAGGTCTAATATTACTCATTCTTACTGTGTAATTATTATTAATACAACTTCTGTTAATTTAAGATTTGTAAAAATGACTGCTTTGCTGTTCATGGGATTGTCAAGAAAAATAAATAGGTTTTTTTTTAAATCTGCTGCTAGAGCTGGAGATTTGTGCCAGCTGCTGACGTCATTATTTCTCCAAGCAGACCCACATGTTTTGGCAGTAAGTCCCTGTGTTGTGCAAAAATTCCACAGTTTTTCATTACTGATACTGATATCTATTTAATAATTTACTGACCCCATGATGGATGGGTTTGCATTTCTGAGGTTTTTTTATTCTTTTCCAGCCACAAGCAACTGCACTCCTGAGTCTGTTTGTTCAACAGACTGCGTGTGTGTACATTCACATGGACAGACTTACAATCCTTCTGGAAAATCTACTGACTGAACCAGGGGAGGTACACATGAATTTTTGCCATCATTATCAGGTCTTGCTTATTTATGATGCAATATTTGTAAAAAAAAAAGTTTTAGGAGTCATGATTTCTTTGTTTTCTCTTTCAGTCTCATTACTCTTTGCCTCCTGGTTGGGGCAGGTGCGATGGTGTCCTGGCATTAATTCTTTATTTTTTCTATGAGGTAATTCCACCCTGAATATTTTTTGGAGATTTCGTCATGTAGTTGTATTCTTTTAAAAATCGTACATTGTAATAAACAATGATTGCAATGATTGTTTTCTCTTAATTGCAGAGTGACAGCAGTGCTCTATATGATTTTTTTAACTCTGAGGTTTGGTGTCACTTGTGGACTAAAGTTGCCACTATTCTAGAAAGCACATCAACCAAATCTGGTTTCCTCTCAATTAATGGTATAATGATGAAATTGCTTCTTTCAGAATAGATGTCTCATGAAGAAAAGTCTTATGAACAGTGTTTTTAATTACGTAATTTTTTACTTCTCTAGGACTCTGTGTCCTTTTATTCATTACTCTGTTTGCTTTCTCCATTGAGCAACATGAGTGCATTTACCTGTTTTTAAAAAATGACAAACTTATTCGCGTCCTGACTCATCTCTTGACTGCACATAGGTCAGTAGACCTCCAGATTTTCACTTCTCCTGGTAAAATTAACTTAATTTTAGACTTGATGTTAATTGTGACCCGCCTCTTTGCTCTCATTCTCAGCAACTCGGCACCACTTAAAAGGGGTCTCCTGTGGGGTGGCTTTGATATGAATAGTCTAGCCTTGATGAGCTGCCAGTTACTGTGCTTTCCGTTTGCTGCTGAGCTGCCCCCAGAAAAAATGGAGGCTATTCTCCACTTATACCAGAGCTTGAATATAGTGAAAAGCTTAGTTCAGGCAAGTCAATACATCAATCCACAGCAAGATATATATATATATATATATATATTGGTGTACATGGTTTGAATATAATTCCTTGAAATGTTTTTCTGTATGTTTTTTTTTCAGGTGATACAACTGCAATCTCCTGCAGTCTTAGAGCTTCCGCTTTTTTTGTTACGCCGTCTTTGCCTGTCTTCCCCGATGTCTGCTCTTCCAAGCTTTATCACAGCAGCCCAAGACTGTGGGTTTCTTCCCTCGAGTACATTATTAGACCAAAGCCTAAATAAACATAACCAGCCGGGAAATGCAGCAGAACAGACCAGTCGTAATGGTAGCCTACATAAGAAACTGTTAGAATTTAAAAAGGGTGGTGGGGATCACCGCACAAGAACAACAGACATAATTGAAGGGAGTTTAAATAAGCGTAAGGACACCAGGGATCCATCTAACATACACCACCATCTATCCAAAAGCAAGTCTGGGAACCGGAGGGAAAAGGGCTTTTCTTCAAAGATCAAACAAGATCTAAACCTTTTCAGCATCGAACTTCTCCGAAGTAGTGTAGAGCAGCAGAGCGATGCTGTAGAGGAGCCCCTAGATAGCCTAGAGTTACCTGAAGGCTTCTCAGCCCATCTTGGACATCCTGCAACATGGGAAAACAGCACCAAAAGCTGGTTTATTGACAGCTTAGAGCAGCCCATAAATTGTCACAGTACTAAATCATTAGAGGTTAAAGATCAGCCCGAATTTAGGACAGCCAGTTCTCTTTTATCCATGCTGCTTCAATCCGAATCCTTGGTTGGATGTGCAGTTCAGCTTCTGTCTCTACTGTGTCAAATTTGCATACCTGGCTCTGTCTTCTCTGCTGTACCTGTGGACCCAGTTGTGCTTCGAGCTGCTTTATGTCACCAGGATGATGAAGTCAGAGCAGCTGTCTGTAATCTCTTGACTTGCCTTGAGCCAGATTTGGGACAGGTCTCCGCTAAATCAAATGCAAAACCTAACTGGACCATTGAGCCAGCGGTGTTCAAGGACTTGCTAAGCTACTTGTCTGATTCTGCACCTTCTGTACGCAGAAGTGCCGGTAAGGCTGCGGTTAAGTGGCTAGGCATCATGAGAAAGACAAAATTTACATCAAACAGGAACCAGCATTTACAGAAGACTAAGTGCAGCAGGAGAACTGTTAGTGCTCCAGCTGCAACAGGAAAAGAAAGAAGGGTAGGGGTTGGAGGTATCAGACAGCAGTTAAAGGATGACTCTGGATCATCTTTAAGTTTTATAGGTACTTCCTTAGAAGTGGAGGAGTGGCTTGAAGTTGCCATGGAGGCAGCATCTCCAGCGGTTTCTCTTCTCTCAGATTCAGATGCCGTCATTCGCCAACAGGGCTGCATCATCCTTGAGAGCACGGCTGCCATTATAGGAGGTGAAAGAGGGCTGATAAGTGCAGATGCTTCCCACCGCCTGCTGCACCTCGCCCACACCGACTCCCATCATGCAGTGCGGCAGCAAGCTTTAGCGGCCCTATGTGCTTTTAGTCAACAGGATACATTGCAGGAGGTGAGGGTGGAGGTTTTTTCATGCTTGCATTATGTAATTATTGCAACAAAAAATTAAAATGCAATAATATATTTTTATGTTTAGCCTTATAATGAGGCAAATATCCTGCACCATAATTTTGGGTGCAATAGCAATAAAATGCACAGCATTATTGCGCTATGATCAGCTCCGCCCCATAACAATTAAACTTACCCAAGAATGCTTTAATGAAACGAACAGTGTGCAGACACATTTTGAAAAATATTGCATCATTTTGACGATTGTGCTGAGGGACTTGGAGAACAACAAATAAAACCATCTTACCAGCATGTCTTAATCTGGTATTTTAACTTTTTTTTTTTTCCACAAGGCTCCAGAAGTCAAGCTAAAATGTCTCCACATATGCCAGAGTTCTGCACTTGCAAGCAATTACAGATGGATGGGTCGAGCTGAGAGAAAACATAACGGGAACTCAACACCAGGATGAATAAATATTGCAATTAATTTAATACTGAAGTAGTTAAGCCCTTGTTTCATATTCCTGTTAACTCTTCCTATTCAAACTGTTTGTCTGCCTGATGAAACGTTTAAAAGCCATTGAGTTATCACTCAAATTTAGGCTACTTTGTATATCACAACAAAAAAAGGTTTTACTGTTTGTTTCAGAGGGTTTTTTCCTGGTTCTGCCAGGGCAGATGTCATATTCAAGGGTGCCACAAAGTGGAATTGGGGGTGGGGGGTATCCATGGGGCCATGCACTTTGGCTATGGTCGGGGATCAGTTTTATTAGCAGTAACACTACTATCAGTATAATGTATTAGTATGTTTAGTGCAGAATGGATGTGTTGAGAGGGCCTAACCTCGTATTCTTTCATAGTGCCCAATTTTTTTAAACGCCTTAATTTCAATATTATGTTACTTCTACTGTACAGTTTTGTATTCCTGTTTAAATAAAAAGTTTGTCCAGCAAACTAAACCTCCCAATGACGATGTGATTTAGTCTGCGATTAACCTGTGCACACCTTATAAAATAAAAGAATTCAGTATTTTACAACTCCTGTAGAATAATTCTATATAAAAATGCTAGTAAATACCAAGAATACCCTAGTATGATATTCTTAAAAGATAACGTTTCCCAAAACCAAAGTTTTTATTGGTATTATAATGAAAGAATTTTCTGAATTGCTGTATGTTTTAGAAAAAAATTTTAACGTCAAGAAAACAGAATTAATTATTTGGAATAAACGGAACAGTAAAAGAAACGTGTGTTTTATTAAAATAATGTTTTTTCTTCTGTAAATATATGCTTTCTAGCCTACGATCAAATAATTACCTTTAAATTAAAGCGTTTAAGCAAATATATTTTGTTATATCTCGTATCCTATCCTGGAAAAACTGGGCATATAGAATTTCGACAAGTTTAAAAATTTTAGTAAATAAAATATTTTAAATCTTTTATTTTTAATAATCTGGTACGCAGGATTTTAGTGCGGATTTTATTACAAAAAAAGGACTGTCGCTTTGTGATCTTTTCTTTTTCAAAGTGATCTGCTTGCCTAGGTTTTTTTTTTTGTTATGTTTTTTTTAAATTTGTGCCATAAACTGATGCCTAATAATCTTTTTGGAAATATAACAGAATCGGGTAAATAAAGCTGGTGAAAATTGCAATTGTGACCAGTTTTATTTCGCCGTTGTTGTTATATTTCATATCCGTGCCGGTTTCTGTAACCAAATTTTGATCGTTTGGTTTCGGCCACTCCAAAATGCACAGGCTGTATATGGTAGTAATAATAATAATGTATTGATTTTTAAAGAAGAGAAAGTGAGAAAGACTGTGGACTTTATTGTATATTAAATGTTTTGTTAAAAACTGAATTGTATACACTCAGGGACGTTGTGATAATTACCGCTGCATTGAAGCAGCTCTTTTTTCAGTTTTGTTTCCCACTATTTTTATTTTTCTTTCTAGTCATATATTAAGGTTAATATTAAAATGAAAATATAAGCTATTTCCACAGTGCCTATTTTAAGAGCGATGGGAAGAACATTTTCCCGGTGTGCTATTTCAGGTGTGTGTAGAGAGAAAGAGATAAAAACCCGATGCACCCCTTTAAAGATAAAGGATGCCAGAGCATTAAACGGGCTATAACTATTCTACTAAACTTAGTGAAAAGACTGTTAGGATAAACAGCCCTTCCCCAGCTTCCTGTTTTCTGTACTGACGAAAAGCCTAATTGATATTTGTATTGATAATAAACGTGAAAAATAACAGTATTTTCGTAAATTAAAACGCACAACTATTTAAACAGACCTGTTTCACATCGGCATTGTTTGTTGGAGGCTGTATTTAAATAAATGTCAAATTTGGCAGACGTGTTAGACGTCTTTTTTTCGAACGTCTCACGCCAGACAAACATGCATAACAGATCCTTGAAAAACAATATTTAAAGGTTAGCGCGCCTCCAGAATGCGGCTTTAATTATCTGACAATTATTTTTGTTTTAATAATAAATTAATATTTTGGTAATTTTTTTTGTCTTTTGCACTTATACGTTTAGCGCAATAAAGTCCCCACAACACCACCGCCCCCCCGGGTTTCCCCTCTGTAAAGTTATCAGTTCCGAGATGCGTTATTGCTTACACAAATCACTTTATTGGAATCAAAAGAATGACAAGTAAACACGGAGCAATCAACTGGAAGTGAAAAAATGACGCATCAAATATCTGGTCTTGGTCTTTCAGCTGGTATGTGAGCATGTGTAAAACAACGTGGCTCAGCCGCGTAGCTTATGAGTTCCAACACTTATCAGCTTCACAAGATGACAAACCGCAGTCTGCTCATTTCTCGCTAACATGATTGTATACCGCCAAGAGGAAAGCAGATTGAAATTCGATAAGGCGCTTAACTCTCTCAATATCTGTGTTAGGCTACGTAGTCAGAAGGCTTAAGAAAATAAATGTATTGCTAGGCCTTCAGGTACAATATGAAGCTTCAGTCAAATGTTTACAGTATGGACTTAAAAAAAAAAAGAAGTAAAAGAAAATTTGCGTCTGGTTTGAGTCTTCTGCGGTTCCATCTATGCGCACAGAAAGAATATCAGGATACAGAAATTGAATACATATATTGTCAAAATAAAAAACCTAAATTGTTTAATTCACGCAACTTTAGTTTCAGTTAATATTATAATTACACGAAATTGTTTAATAAATATTGGACAGAAAGAGGTTTTAGCTACAGCTAAATAATTCTCAAGCATTCCAGTGGAAATATTTGTTAAAAAGTTAAGTTATAAAGATTTATTTTTTGTGCTACCCAGTAAAACACTGTTTTTAATCAGATTAAATAATCCTTAAAAAAAATCACAAACCCTGATTGTTTTCGCAGTTACAGCAGATACATTGGGCCAAATGGTAGTTTGTGAACTCGAATGCCACTCATTTAAAAAAAAAAATTACTAAGCAAAGAGAATATATAACAGGTCTTTAGTAGAAGAGATATACACTGTAATGTTTAACATCCTGTTTAAATTTTAAAAAAAAAGCCATGAAATCCTAAGCATGCACGACTAAAACACTATGAACCTGACACACAAACATTAGGCAGTGCCATATCTTCAGCATCAAGTTACAAACTGACATACTTCCATGACTTTGGACATAGAGAGTGTACCTGAGCTGCAGGACCAACCTATATTGGGGATGTAATAAAAAGAAGATTCAGGTTTGTTATTCCTGAGGGAATATTTATTTCAAAAGAGAGGTTCCCCTGAAAGTCAATTGGTTTGAAAAAACATTGCTTAATGACATTAGTGCTTATTCATTTGTGATGGAAGAATTATGCTATTGCCAAGTGCTACAAACTTTAAAACTGTTTCGAAATAATTAAATTATTAATAATAAAAAAAGACAACAAAAATCAAATATTCTTTGTGTTCTAATAAAAAAAAAAATAAATAAATGCAGGCCATGAAAGGTTAAAGCATTAAAACTAAACAATAATGTGCTTTTCGAATTGTGTGTTTAGTGTTGACGTAAATTCTGAAAAGGACATGAAAATCGAACCCGTTTTATCTATTCTTGGAAAAAAAAGTAGGCCCACACAAAAGCCACTGTCATTTAAACCCATGACAGAATCACAGTGCATATTTATTTGATGTTGCGTTGGAATTCAAGAAAGTGGAAGTTTGTGCTGCAGCTGTTGTTGGACTTGTCAGTTTGTAACAAAAATTAAGTTATTTCTTAACATCACGTGCAACCCACCCACCCTGTTCGAAAACGAAAAGAAAAAAACAACAAAATTCTTTCCCACTTAAATTCCGTTTCATATTCAGAGGACTATCAATTCTATTTGCAGGATAATCATCAATTTTCAGGCTACCCATGTGCCGCTCAGGCGCTGGCCTCCTGTTTTAGGCGTTGACTGCGGGCCTTGTAAACCTCAATCAAAAGGTCTTTCACATACTGGATCTCTCGCTCCACCGATTCAGCCTTGTCCCGAAGTTCTCGGTTTCTTCCCTCCAGGCCATGAAGCTGCTCCTCTAAGGAGTCCAGCTCTGCTCTCTTTCTCTGCCGATACCTGTTTCAATAAAAAATGTGACATGCTAAATATATTGGCATCAATAACAAACATGCTTTTCTTACTTTTGGTAATGACAGATCTGTCTCTTGCATTAAAATGTATTTTTAATTCTGCAATCCTAAAATTCATTTCTGTTTAAAAATCAGGTAATAAAACAAAACCTACCAGAAATACCTGCTCATAAATATAGCATACAGTATTATGACCTTATGGTACTGCTTCCTGTTGGGAAAACGATATACCTGTGGGCTGCAGTCTTGTTTTGATCTCTCTTCTTCTGTTTACGTTCTCCATGATTGTTTTCTATTAGGGAGACCTCCAGGTCTGGCTTCACAATGCAAGGCACTTCTTTCAGTGCACAAACACCTCTTGGGCAATGAGCACCCATTTCTTGTCCCTGTCTCTCTCCATTTAAGCAATCGGTGTCTTGACCATCTAGAAAATTGCAGTTATAATTATTATTATGTTGATGATGCATTTCAACGTCTTCTGCTTTAATCGGCTCATTGATGGATCCTAGGAAACTGTGGTAGGCCTCATCATGGGATCTTCCTTGAATATAGCACCCTTCGTTGGATTCGGTCTTCCAGGGTATGGTAGCCTTGACCACATCACCAATAGATGTTTTGCCTTCGCTTACTATCTCCATCTCTCCACTTCCGTCCATTCCATTCATGTTTACTTCTCTGACACCATACATCATCATCTCTTCTTTTTTGTGTGGGGTTTGAATAGACCCACCAAAACCATAGCTACCACTTACAACTTTGCTTAAACCAACGGCTTCGTCTGGGAAGCGGCAGTTCTTTTCCTCTTTTGGTAATATGGCACATCTCCGGATCTCCACTGCACTGCCCAAGCAGTAGCCTTTGCCCACCACCCGTTCATCCTCCACACAGCTATAGCTGCTATTAAGCGCAACAGCTGAGTTACCTGAGGTATTTCCTTTGGAACTCCAGATGCCATTCTCATAGCCTTCACTCACCTTCACCCCATCGGAAACTCTTTTGCGGTTGCAAACGTTCGAATTGGAACGGGTGCAAATGTAAGGGGTGTGTCTAGGCATTTTTGATCGGCCAATGGGACCCCCACAAAGGCTCAGCAGGTCTAGTTCCCCGGTTGCTAGGGTAACAAGTAGGGGGCTGGGTTCTGATTGGTTAGAAGCAGAATAGGATGCATAGGGCAACTGGTAGTATGATGTTGGCCCCACTGGTGCTGGCCCCTTGTCGCATTTGCCCAGTTTAGAGACTTTCTCTGGGAGTGGGTCAGACAGGAAGTAATCCTCCAGTTGAGCAAGCTCTTCCTGCAGCAGAGATGTCATGACCTCCAAATCTGAGGGCACCTGGATGTCATGCTGAAGGGGTGAAGGGGGAAGGGATGCATTGGGGGAGGGAGAGGAGTGAGGGGTTGGGAGGTACGAGGAGAAATCCACTTCTTCCGTCATCCAGTCACTGAGACCATCACCTATTAGGAAAGTGGAAGGAATGAAATCTTGTAAATTGAACACACAATTTCTAAAAAGACAAAAATTCTTTGAATACCGAAAGTTATTTACAAAAAAATGTGCTATATATATTGTTCGAAAATGTCTCCGCACGATCATTATACATTATAAATACAAAGCATTAAAATCAATAGCATTAATTTAATTTCAAAACAATTCAAATGTACACCACAAACATTTTAAACCAGACACACACTGGTAGTTTTACTCACTGTTCAAGGAGGAGAAAATGTGCTGCAGTGCGGTGCCCACCTGAAACTGGGAAAATAAAAAACTGTACTCACTGCAACTCACCAATTAAGTGCTGGCTCTCCTCTGGCCCCTCCCCTCTGCGCCTCTCCAATTGGCTGTGGTTAGCCTGTGGGTGAGAGAGAGCGAGGGGGTCTGCCGGGCATCCAAGTAGAGCCTTCCATATGGGCGCTGACATTGTCATCATTTTGTTTGACAATTCTACAATTCAACTGTCCAAGCTTGTGGTGCACGATAGTGTTGTTAATGAGTTGAGCCACAGAAAACAGGGCTGGGTAGGCATTATGAAACCTAAAAAAGCAAGCGAACGTGGATCAGAGAGAGGGAGCTTTAAATAAAAACTTCGCATAATTTCACATGGCTAGCAAGTAACCAAATCAAATAAATGTAGTGTAATTGACTATCAAACAAGAAATCTTTTGTTTTAAGGCTTTCCATCTTTAACCATCAAATTGCCGTCAAGATGCAAAAAGCCTTTGATCCCACCAATAAACATTTTTTGCATTCTGTAGAAATCCACCCATCACAATTCCACTAGACGTTGATTAGGTAAATGACTCATTTCATTTCAGCATCACTCAGGAAACATCTGTGTTTGTCAAGGGACCAATTTAGGCTATCGCTAGACCTGTTCCATCCATCTCAGTCTCCTGTGCCCACTTAATAGTCTCAGCTGAGAACCCAATAAACCAAAAGGATGCTCAATCTACACCAAATAAACCTACTGCTCTCTGTCTGTAACAACTATAAATAAAGAGCTATTTCAGATGACTATTAGTAACAAATAAGTTACAATACAACCAGTGCGAAATTTATGCGAAACAGAAATCATACACAAACCAGAGAATATAAACAATCATGAGCACTAACTGATCCACACTGCATAAAAACACATGGGGGGGGGGGGGCAAAGCTTGCTAGAAACTGAACAAGAGCGGGTCATACAAACAAACAGAGCGACCAAAAACATCTCTCCGAAATACAAAACACGCACTAGACAAGAAACTCGCAGTGCACGTGGGATGCAGGCAATGACGTAATGCAAGGTGTCTAGCATGCTTTTAACTCCTCTCTTTGTTTTTGTCAAGGTAGCCTAACTCATGCAGGGAAAAAAATATGATGATGATGATGATGACGATGATGATGATGATGATTATTATTATTATTATTATAGACCCGGAGTAAAACAAGGTCACTTTTAATGAGGTTAACGGATTGTTCATTTTTAGAGGAAAACATGACATGCAGTGTCAACACAAATTTATTCTCAGGAGGCAATCCACGCAGTGCCACTTTAATCTTAGGAAGCAATACACGCAGTGCCATTTGTTTATTTCCTAGGTTTTATTAAATATGATATAAGTTGCAAATTTAACGCACTTTATATATAATAAGAACACTTAAACACTTCCCCGCTGTCTATTACTCATTAAACAGAAGACTATAACCGAGCAAACACAAGCCGTAGCATCTTGGAGTACCATAGTGTTGTTTCATGTTGTCATTTAAGTTTAATTCTCACAGCAGTGACAAGTAACAAGACGATCTGCTAATAATCTAAGTAATCTGCTGATTACTAATCGACGCCGTTATTTTGTGGCAACAGTTGCACAAAGTGGACAAACTAGTCCAAACTTTTTCCTTGTTGTATCTCAGACTCTCATTGTAACAAACAGACAAACAAACAACAACAAAAAAAAGAGACACTTTGCAGTCCTTCTGTGTGCCGCTACAACAGCGCTAAATCAACCTTCGCAAAGTAATAAATAAGTTCCACTTACTCCATTATGTTTTTGAGTTTGGGGTGCGTTGCTACAGCAAAGCACGGCGCTTGGTGAAGAGTCGACGCGGATGTTGAATCAAAAAGCCATGTCTCCTTCGGAGTGGCCAGGACAGAAGTACAGCTGCTCTTGCTTTGTTGTGATGGAGTTGATGACTGAGAATAAGCTTAATTGAGTGAAAGCATCATCATCAGGTCATCCACACCTAGCAACCGGCTGCGTCATGCGCTCATGTGCCATTTCTCTAGATCCCTCCGCCCTGTAAGCACAGCCCTCGCAGACTTTCCGCCATAGTAAACAACGCCTACATCATAAGGGCTTAGATATGCAGACATGCCCTATAAGTGTAAAAATACTCAAACGGGCTTATACGTGCTCTCGTACACGTTAGAATACAAACGTCTCTTCAAAAGCGGCTCCAATTGTGAATATATGCATAATCTGTTATATTGTTGTTGTTGTATAAATTTTAACCAAAGAGAGACGAGACGTTAAGGATTAATCGGGACTATTTAATTTGCTACGAGGAAGAACACTTTCTGCTACCCAGGAGATACTAGGCTATTGTTGCAGTTTAGTTGCATCAGCGCTGCAAACTGTGCGCAGATTGGCTGGGTTTGCTGAAACAGCTGCGCTGCCAATGGCTGGAGTTTTGCTTTGCGCTTCTATGATTGGTTGGCTCGAGTGGGACGTTTCATCCGACTGTTTTTTTTACCTTAGCGCTCTCTGTGCACATGTTTCACGTAAACATCCCGAGAGTAAACTAGCCAGGAAGTTTCATCGTCCTTTTACTCAACTTTTTCAGATTGCTATAAGACTTCGGTATTATTGTTACTTCTTCATTCCCTTAGTCGTAAGGTTTATTTTAATTCGTATAGCACGGTTCTCTTAGCAACACTCGTGTGTAATGTGTAACGAGAACATCAAAGTTAGGTTATTAGATAAGTTGTATCTTTCTTTGGTATCTTTTGATGCAACATCTAGAATTATCCTTTTATGTTGCTGTTCTGATATGTTTACATCAATATGTTAACATGTAAAAATATTGTAAAAATAATTCAATAAAAGCTAGCCAATTATAATTTTTGTTTAACCGTAACACTGAAACGATGTCGCAAAATTAACATATTCTGTATATGTGTTTAAGGTGCTCTGGCCAACTAGGCGAGGTATTCTGCGCTTGCGTATTATTTCAACGGCTGTCTTGATTGCCACTGTTCCTCGATTTAGACGCGTTACTATTGAACGTTTTGTAATGTACATTTAATTGACTATAGAATTGGCACTTATCACATGTTTGTGTTAGTTTAGTTTTTAAACGTCTCGTCAGGCTGCACCTTCAGGAGCGCTGGGTCAAATCGAGTCCGCATTCTATTACACGTTCTAATCGCACTTAATAACAAAGAATCCGAGTCTTTGTTTTTTCAGCCTCAGCAAATCCTAAAGCTGATTGAAGGAGCTACGTCTTCCTGTTGCTATAGCAATAGCGAACACTGCCCCCTATTTTAGACCTGTTTTCTGGTTGCTGTTGCCATGGGATTTGCGATGGGATTTGCTCCCTCTCCCGGCCCGTGTTTCTAACAGCTTTGCCTCTCAACTCCGAGAAGTGTCAGTCCCCGAAAATGTCTTGTTTTCCCCCACCTTCCCAGCTGCAACAAGTAGAATTTGATCAAGTTAAGCTGCATTCGTTTACAACGAATATATTGCTTTGGCTATTAGATTCCACATTACATTAGTTTGGTGGATGTTTTAAACAGACCGCAGAAGCAAAAAATAACATATCACAGGTTTTTATCTGTGGTCCTGGAGTATCCCTATTATTTGATAAAATGACCCCTACATTCATTTTACCCTATGAAAGTCTGGTAATAAGCTGATTTGCAGGATATGGTTCTTTAAAGAAGTGTAAACATTAAAATGTACAATTACGGTACCAATGCTTAAAATCTGTGTCTTGTATAACGCATCATCATCTAGTAGACAACAGGGTAAACCTCAGATACAGAATACTAATTGTATCAACTGCACCATATCTAAAAACTTAATAAAGACTGTACAGATGTTACAACATCAGTTTGAAAGTCCATAATGTGTGAAATGTTACAAAAAACCCCCAAATATTATGTCTTTCTAAAACTTGCAACAGATTTTTTTGCGTTACCTCAGTTACCCATATTTCAACACCATAATCTGATAAGTACTGTTTTGTGGGCCATAAACAGTTGTATATTCATGTGTTTTATGTGCACCTGTGTATACAAATTATGTTCTGCACAGCAATGAAATGTTACCATGCAAAATAAAAAGAAGAAACACAGAAAAAGAAGAAACTGTGTGTTGTACCCTCTCCTGTTCCGTGTTTTTAGCGTTTTCTCTGCTCAAATCATGAAGTGTTGTTAATAAGCTTGCTTTTCAGACAGTTAAATACATCTTAACTGGTAGAGAATGTGCTCATTGTGCCTCTTACTCACTAGTTTGTGATCATTTTTGTGTTATGATGCTATGGGAGAACTCAGCCCTGATTAGCTGAATCAGGTACATTAGGGAAAATACATTCTACAATATGCAAAAGCAGGTACTCCAGGAAAAGGCTTGAGAGCCTGTCTAGCCTACTCAACATGATTTGAAAACCAATTAGGATGCATAAAACCTAGACCTTATTACAGGACAACCTACACTCTCAGAAAGTAATTTATTCCATAACTTGAAATCGCTTTTTTCAGTGTTATGAACAATTTTGGACACAAAGCAGCAATATTTACCCAGGATGAAATAGCAAGGCACCATTCACTTACTGATTTACTCATCCTTTTACATGTAGAAACAATTTAGTATAGCCAAAATAGGAAACTGGAGAACACAGAGGAAACCCATTCAAACAAAAATGACCCTGAGAATAATATCTTTACAAATAAAGAACGTACTTTTGTCACAGGGGTGTTAAAATAGAGAAATTATCTGTTCATAGGCACATGTCTTGAAATATCTTTTAACAAGTGATTTAAATGTGGAGCTTAGGGCGCAATATAGCTTTAATATCACATAATAAAGTTTTAGAAGTTGTACTCTAATATTACTACTATATCAACAAGACAAACTACAGTAATGAATTATCAACTCGTGTAAAAACTTTTTTAACTTGTCAAGTATGATAAGAGTTTCGGGCATGATGTAAAAGTGCTTGTGTTTACACACGATTAGCTGGTAACAGAATGAACATGTTCTCTCTCCATCTCGCCGTCTTCAGGATCAAAGCTGCGCGCTTCTGAAGATACTGTGATACAGTAATTCTTGGCGTAATTCGCTTTTCGGCCTCGGAGATGTAAAAAAGAAAAGCCAGACCTGATGCAATCTTCGCAAGTGCGGTCGTAACGTGGTCGGGAGTGAGATAATAATGGTTGTTGAAGTGCAGGGATCTTCTCCCAGGAAAGCGCTGACTCTCCCATCTCGCTGCGCGTTAATTGGTCCGCCGGGGCGCCCTGTTTGCGCGAAGCATGAGAGAAAGTCAGCAATGCACACATGGGCACCTCAGTCACTAACGGTTCCAAAGTTCACGCTGTAGATGCATCAACTATATATTGGGGTCCCCCACCCCACCCCACCCCCTTACAGTCCAGTAAAACAATAGCTGATGCTGCACATGTATCAACGTTTATACAGCGCCCACAGGCCTGCTACACGTCATAGCTGATTAATTCGACAGTGTGAATTAAACGAGCCCTTTAGATCACGGAGTCTTGTGATCTCTCCTTACTCTTACTCAAAAGCCCAGCTGCGCATATGCATCATTTAGGCTTATTGCACATACAGGCTTTCGGATTTAAGTACTAGCATGTTAATTGTGAACACAATTCCATGACTCCCAAGGAGACCCCCGGTATAGTCAGATGTAGGAGCCATTAAAAAAGTCAAGCGCCCACCTGCAGAGTTTGTTTGTTTTTCGTTTTGGCCAATCAGAAGTGGTCTCCCTCTCCGCCGTGCTCACTATGCGGAAGTTGAAGACGGGGCGAGGGAGTAAAGACGGGAGGCGCGCGCAGCACGCTAACTTCATGTATGCACATGTTAGTAGCGGTTACATCACATTTTCATCATTGTTTCGCTCAAAATGTATTGTTTGTGCGTCCTTATTACATTTTAATTTGGGAAATGGACTTGATACTTTATTAAACGGCTAGTTATAACTTGGTTAAGACCAGTAAGAAGGCTAAGAGCTTAAGTAGTAATGGCTAATGAAAGAATAGGTTGCCTAGTCCAGCCATGCGGACGTCACATTAGTTTAACACCTCATTCTTGAGAAAAGCAATTTTTGTGTGAAATATATTAGTCTCACATAATAAGAGAAGATGTAAGCAGTAAGGTTATAGTGGTGTTTGGAAATAGCCTACAGTTATTAATTCAATAGCTTGTACTAAACCATATGGGTAAGCATGGCTGTCTTTCTGTCTGCTGTTTGGACATACTATACCTGCTGTGCTCGTATATTGGCTTATGTCTGGTGTGTCTGCCAGGTGTTATGCATACACATGTACAAAGCAAAATCTTGCTACACGCCAACAGGATTGTCAGACATTTAAGTTTGGTAGATTTACTCCCATGTGGCTACCAATGTCAAGCTGATTCTCAGCAGCTCAGCAACTGTCACGTCACTTCTATCATGATATTTCAAGGTTTTCCCCTGTGGTTAGGATTTGATTCACTGGGCATTCCTGTGTCACTAATTATCTGGGCCGACTTGGAAAACAATTTTGCAGATTTATCCGCAACGGTATAAAAAATGGACCTCACAGCTGATTAGTTACAATAAAATCTGAATTATATTGTCTAAAGTAAACATATTTCTCTTCACATGCTTTTAACTACATATAGGAACTTATTATAAATCCATGATCCGCAGCTGATATAAATAATTTTAAACTACAATTACAACCAAAAAGTATAAAGTTACATATTTGGAGTTATTAAATTATAGTCTACTTTAAGTCCTTACTCAATAAGCAAGGAAAAATAGAAAAAAAGGAAGTTTACCGATTTTAAAGCCACAGCACCCATGCTCAACTGTTTGAGGCAAATATTTTTTTTTCTAATGAACACAGAGTGTATTTGTAAAAGTTCACAGTTAACAATAAGAACTGATTTATCCTACATATTTATTTATCATCTGATTTTATTCTTTTTTGTGTTGCTGTCTCTGTGCACTGGAAGCTGGGGCACCAAAACAAATTCCTTGCAATAAAGCTCTTCCTAACTCTGATGCTGATCAGCAAGATGAAAACTCCAGACTATTGAAAAAAATACACACCCTGACCATTGATCCATTCAATCCAAAAATCAGAAAGAGTGTTTTACATGTTTAACTATACAATGTTTGGTAAAGAAGCATATTTCTCTCCACATGCTTTCCCCCCACAAATTCTCGCCTGTCTAAACAAATGACTAAGAGTTTAATCATAAATCCAACTGCAGCTGGTATAAATAATTACATATAAGAATTCATCTTCTGGGGCGGCGCGGTGATGCAGTGGTTAGCACCGTCGCCTCACAACAAGAAGGTCCTGGGTTCGAA
>JAOTQW010000023.1:3745710-3758255 GCA_026260075.1 Sisor rabdophorus
GACCCCCGTGACCCCGGATTCGGGAATAAGCGGGTAAAGAAGATGAAAAATGAAAATGTCACTAACAGGCTTCCCGCAATCGGGTTCCAGGACCCGGACCTACAGTCCAAACAGCAAGTTGTAATTTTAAAACCAGACAGGGCGCTTCTGTTTTAACCGGTGCATCTTTTACAGTAGGTTCATCGTCTTTACAGTAGCAGTGGTGGAAATGCACAGATCAATTGCATGGCAAGTTAAACATAAAAAAGATGTAAGTTAGAAGAAAGATAGACGTTGATACAAATACAGACAGCATAAGGGATAGATACAGAGTGAGATGGTGAGAGAGACACACGGATAAGCGAGATAGAGGCAGTAAGAGAAAGATAGGTACTAATGGGGCTCTCCAAAAAAAAAGGAAAAAAAGAAAGCTAACAGCGAAAATAGAGCATTTGCTCCAGAAATGACAGACTTACTTCTGTTCATACTTGCTACTAAGAGCAATAAACCAGTTTCTCTTATATGTTTAAAAACTGTTGCACTTATTAAAAGTGCCAAATGTCAAACGCCCAAACATACCCACTCAGATCTAAAATAAGATAACAGACAACAAGTAGTCTCAGAGCCCATTATGACCAGTCCAAAAGGATACTGAGCCTCACATTCATTGCTCAACAATGCTAATCAAATGCAAGCTTTTCCTTCCTTAATTTTTTTCTGATGCTAAGCACTTTATTTGAATATACAAAATTACGATTTTTACATTTTATTTAGGGCGGCGCGGTGGCGTAGTGGTTAGCACGGTCGCCACATAACAAGAAGGTTCTGGGTTTGAATCCCTTTCTGTGCTGAGTTTGCATGCATGGGTTTCCTCCAGGTACTCCTGTTTAATCCCACAGTCCAAAAACATGCGCATTAGGTTAATTGGTGATTCTAAATTGCCCGTTCGAGTGTGAGTGCGAGTGGTTGTGTGAGTTCGGGAATAAGCGGGCATAGAAGATGAATGAATGAATAAACATTTTAGTTATTTTTAACAGTCCTGCTTTTAAGTTATACACATCTACAGTCATACATATATGTTCAGTTTAAAAAAAAATGATTTGGCAGTCAAGTATTGATTAAATAAAGATGTTGATATAACCACCAGGCTAGTTAAATATATATCACACTAACTAGTCAGACATTATGATCTTTCTAACCTTTGGGTTAAGACATTTTTCCTAATTAGACCTCTAGATTTTAGTTAAATACTCCTGTTCTATGATGAGAAGATTCCAAGAGCACCAATTCTCTGTATAATCCTACTCTGCCGCCCCAGGACTTGTGTCTTGTCACAATTTTTAGCCTTAGCCTTTAAGATGTTCAACATCATGTCCTGCAATACTAATGCATGCCCACTGGATTCTGCTACTACACTATCCTTTTTTTATGCTATCATCTCTACTGATCTTTTGCCCTTGATTTTGACAACCATCAGTGGTTTATTATGCTCTGTTTAGGCACTGGTGTCCTGGCAGAAGTTACTCCCATCCTTTGTGACCTCATAATCATGAACAAACATCAGGTGAATTTGCTTCAGGCAGGTCTGCCTCCAAGTGGAATTCATTTATTGCAGATGACCTGTAATGCAATTTTGTGAGTTGTTTTCAACCCCCTAAACTTCCAACCTCACAGACTTCTGCTAGCTGCATGCATTACATTCAAAATACTGATGATTGCCTACAAAGCCAAAAGCAACAGCAGCACCATATTACCCAAAAGCACTTATCCTCACTCCTCCTATCACTCTTCCCATCACATCTATGTCAGAACAGTGGATTCACTGGGTGTTTTTATAAGACATTTGAAGAATCTTTTAAATACCTGGCATTTGACATTTAAAAATCTTTTTTTGTATTGCTTTTTTCTAGGTTACTCAAAGATTTTGCTTAAAGCACATTGACCTATCACATTGACCTGTATATTCATTCATCTTCTATACCCTTTTATTCCCAAACTCGGGGGCACGGGGGTCTGCTGGGCACATTGGGCAAGAGGCAGGGGGTACACCCTGAACAGGTCGTCAGTCTATCGCAGGGCCACACACACACTCACATTTACTCTTATGGGCAATTTAGAGTCACCAATCAACCTAATGCAATTTTTGGACTGTGGTATTAAACAGGAGTACCTGGAGGAAACCCATGCTTGCGTGGGGACATGCAAACTCAGCACAGAAAGGGATTCATACCCAGAACCTTCTTGTTATGAGGCGACCATGCTAACCACTACGCCACCACGTGACAATCGTAATTTTGTATATTCAAATAAAGTGCTTAGCATCAGAAAAAAATTAAGGAAAGAAAAGCTTGCACTTGATTGTGGGAGGAAACCCGAGTACCTGGAGGAAACCCACGCAAGCATGGTAAGAACATGCAAACTCCACAAAGAAAGACCCCAAGCCCGGGATTCGAACCCGGGACCTTCTTATTGTGAGACGACCGTGCTAATCACTACGCCGCCGTGCCGCCCTACTGTTTATGTGTGCTATACAAATATACTTTTTACTAGTGTAAGAAATCCCACGGCTGAAGTTGCTGACAATGAATCTGTTTTACCTTTGCCCTCAAGAGAAAGTTTCTTGAATTCTGTATCCGGATGAGGGGCTAAAAAGTCTGGCAGGCTCTAAAAGTAAGGCAACAAAGTGGAACCAAATTATCAAAACAACAAATATTGCACTTACATTAAGCTGAATATCAACAAAAAAACTAAATTTGGTTACTGTGAAAAGTTACTGTTATTGTAGAAATGATGGGAATCCAAACAGCATTAAAATTTGTTGATAACAGAACTGTGGAGAGATAGTATGTCGATCTACAGTATATTTAATAATATTAAACATTAAATAAGGGTTTAAAGTTTAGTACATATTTTTTCTCTCCAGATATAGTACAAGATTAATTAATTTAATCTTTGATAGGCAGTTAAGCTTTTTTTGAGCACAGAGTTTGCCATAAATTTTTCTATTCAAAGGCCACGGTTAATTTAAACCATCTTCTTCATTCATCTTTACACATTTACTCCTTTTCCCAAGCCCGGGATTCGATCGCATGACCTTCTTGTTGTGAGGCAACTGTGCTTACCACTACGCCACTGCACCACCCTAATTTAAACCAGAGATTATATAATCTCTAGTTAATTATTTCAATTTCATAATAATATTGGGGCAGCTTGAAAGCAGAAATTTTGTTTAATAAAAAACTACTTTTAACTAAAGCATACTAACAGATGTAACATTTATACAAAAATTCATGCCTTTTTCTTTAGTATTCTGCTTAATGTTTGCTTGATGATAATTGTTTCACTATCAAGAAGTGTTAAATAAATACCTTGGTGGGAGTTTTTCTGCCTGTTTTTCCATTATGTGTGGCTGTAGCATTTTCTCCATCCTGCTTACACCTAAACATCTGAGAACAGAAGAGGAGCATGTTAATGTGTCGCCTAATAATCGGTTAATAATTCAACTGATGGTTTACTAAAATAAAAAATATTTAAGGAGAGGTCAACATTATGTTTTTTTGACTGGCAGTACAGACTTGTTAAACAGATGTGAAGCAACAAGGAAATCATTTGGTTTTTCAAGGAGCCTAACACCAAATGGCTAAGGTTCACAGATGACCCATAGACAAGCGTGTGAGTACAGGAAGACCACGAAGACACAGAGGGTTAAGTTGGGATCATGGGGTTTACCTGCATGGGTTTGCGTGTGGAGAAAGACTTAGCTGGTAGAGGAGGAGGACAAGCATGGCTAGTATCTCTAATAGCCATAATGTCTTGATACCAGCGCTCTAAATCCAGACTGGACACCAGAGGTTGGTTCCTTTCAGCCTAGGTATTACAAGCAATGCAGGTATAAAAAGGAAACAAAGATTTAGAAAAGGCAAGGAAAAATAAAAGAGGAATACAGGCCAGATTCAGATCCATGCACACTAATACATAAGCCACCACCCTTTTCTCCATATGATTTACTAGAAATAAAACCATGTGAAACACACCTCAGCTGATAGACACTTGACAGGGTCACACATTTGGTTAGAGTGGTCAGCTACTATAGCTTGGAATGATTGGATGGGACTTGTTGTGAAGGAATCAACCTTGTGCATCCCGAAGATCTGGCTCAACTGACTAACTGTCACATACTCCTTGAAACCATTTAAAGCAGTGGGCACACATACACAGAGAGAGGAGAGAATGTGATAAAGGCATTAAAAAGCAGAAAGACACAGAAGCGATTTAGAAATATGAAATAAACTTGCTGTATAATGTTCTTGTAATTCCCAACAAGTGCAGTAGCACCATCCAGTGGATTGGGGGGGATTATCTTTGGTATGGCTTTATTCCCAATACATTCATAATTATCTATGAAAAAAATTCAGTAAATCAACAGGCACAGGGCTTTCACTAATTTGGTGCTAATTTTATAAATAATCCAGTTAGTATGCATAGGATGTGGGCTGGAGCATTGAGGGGAGGTATGGTCTTTTAAAATGGGTTGTGAACCACTGATCTACATTTTATACAAAAAATAAATAAAAAAAGATGGAATTACTTAGATAAAAGCGATGCACAGATACATAAGAAAAAAATGCATTAAAAATGCGACAGTCAAAAGCACATAAAAAGAAAGATAAGAGAAAAGAAAAGGTGAGCTGTACATTCATACCTCTTGAGGGGTATCTGGTGTTACAGCAAGAGAAAGGCAGGAAATGTTGGGGGTAGTAAATGAGATGGCTTGGGATGCAACACAACCACTACTATACATCTTAAAAACATCGGAAAGTCTCAGGTACTCCTGAATACACAAAAATTAAGAAGAGCTTGCATATCAATGCATAAGTTTTACTACAGCAAGTCCAGAACACAAACACATCAGTGTATACACATGCCCAAATACATGCACATTCTGCTTTTGAAGTAGTATTAGAACAGCAAGGGCAAATCTTATTTTAGCTATAAACTGCACACAGTGGTTTTTTTTTAATCAAAAGATGAATATGAGCATTTTTTTGCTGTTAAGTGCTTATTTGAGTTAGGGCCTATCGATTGGCCTCCTAGGTAGCTAACAGTTTTGGACAACTTTTGGTGTTGTATTAGCAGTGTGTTTTTTTAGTAATTGTCTGGTAGCCCTACATCAGCTTTAAAATAACTTGTTCTAGCTCACAGAGAGCTTAAAAATGATTATGCTGTTTTAACATATTCAACTAATTTAATCTTCATCCTTAAGTATTGAAAGCTATCATTTAATATTAACATAATACCACAGCACAGCAGGGGACTGAAAACACCCTAGAGATATCAATTTGAAGGCAGGGGTACACCCTGGACACCACATGCACTCACATTCACTCCTATAGGCAATTTAGAATCACCAATCAACCTAATGTACTTGTTTTTGGACTGTGAGAAAACACGAGTACCCGGAGTAAACCCACACAAAAAAAAAAAGAGTCTGAACAGAAAGAACCACTTGCCCAGTAATCGAACCCGAGACCGTCTTGCTGTGAGGCGACTGTGCTAAACACTACGCCACAGCACTTCCCATATGTAAATATTAAAATTTTTAGATAAAATCTTAAATTGTAATGTACATTTCTTTCATTTTTTTTATCTCAAACAGAAAGGTCGGAGGTGAATCACACTCAAATATCCTTAATATTAATTGCATGCATTAGATTATATTTATAGTATGGAGGTTGATGTACTCTCAGCCTGTGATTTTATAGACGTCATTTGTATTGAGATGTTTTTTTTAGTTCAAGACTGTTGTAAAGAGTGATTACTTAAGATACCATAGCTCTCCTGGCAACTGAAAACATTTTTACAGATTGCTCTGCAAAATTGCTGATTACTGAATCTGGTCTAGTTCTTTTGTATGGTTCTGTGTAAACTCTAGAGACTATCACTGTACAGAGACAATCCCATCTGGCACCAACAGCCATGCCTCAATTAAAATAGCTGAGATCACATTTTTCCCATCTGATGTTCAATATGAATCTGAAGCTTTTGTATACAAAGCATATGTTTATATGCATTATGAAGTTACCACACGATTGGCTTATTGGATAATTGCATGAGTGAGCAGGTGTTCAGGTACTATGTATAGTGTATCACTAAAAAAAACTGTTACACTTTAAAACCTGAATGCAATTCAGTAATGACCGGCCCAGTCAGCAGCCCAGGCATTCAACTACCCCTGCATTGCACATATAAGGCAGTCTTTTAACATGCACCTTCAACAATAATCATACACACACCAGCATTATGTGTAATAAAACTCTACCAAAGCAGCATGCTGTTAATACACTAACTATAATCAGTTATTTTTAGTATTGTATTATAGTTATACTTTTTACTAATCTGAATTTGCACCAAAATTTAGTGCAAAAAACACAAAATAGTGTCATAATTATAATCAAGCATCAACATGCCACTCGTTTACCTCCTGAGACCTTATTGGACAAGAGTGAGAGCTTTGGATGCAGACAGCAGGTACTGAGGGCTGTTGGATGAGAGCTTCAGAGGAAAGGTCAGATTCGCTGATATGAAGAATCTGACCTTCGTCCTGTTTTAAATATCAGTTGTCAGAATAAACTACAGGGGTCATTTTTAAATACATAAAATCAACACTAAACTTCTCCGAGCTGCTGGGCTGCAACTTCCCCTCCCTTGTAACTTTTTCATATTTAATAGATAGTAAGGCGCTGCAACTAAGCTCATCACCTGTGGCAAAAGCCTTCAGTAAATTTTCAATAGCAAATACAGTGAACCATATCCGATAGACATTAGTGGTATCTTATAGTATGGTAAAAATGTGGGTGAAACACCCAACACAAAATTTTGAGCTACCAACATCAACCTATAAATATTAATGATGGTAAAGAAAAAAACAAGTTTTTCTAGACAGCCTACAGAGGGCCAATGGCAGCGTAAAGCGGCAGAGTCCTTATATTGTCCGACGACATGACAGATCTTGGATTTCTACTGATTTCAGTGGTCATGTGATCTTACCTCCTGCGTGGTGTTAGAAGTATTGGGAAAAGTCTTTCCTCCAGTCAAACTCAGGTATCTCCTTTCCAGGTTAGTAAGTCTCTCCTTTTCCTAGGCAATTCATATCAAATAGGTTAATTACAACGATATTAACAAAGCATAATTTTTACAGTTTAATTATGCAAGCATGGCAATAAATAAATGTTGTATTTAAATGCATTAAAATAATTACAAGACTTAAATATATCAGTACCACAGACAGAACGCTAGGTTTATATTGCTCACAGAAGGTAAAAGCTGAATATCATAAAAGACTAGATAAATTTAAATGTTTATATTTGCTGTTATTTATTAATCTCGAATTGTTTTCTTGTCACTGCTATTTAACACAATGGTTCCTCAATTTTCTCAATTTTAGATGACTAATTTCTGAGATCGAATATAAAAATCAGCATACAACACTAAGACTGAATTCCATATTTTTTTTGTTTATGCTTCTCACAAGACCTAATAAACTATATAATAGCAGCACAACAAAACACAATTTAAATCATGTTGTGACAAGCTACATACTGCCTGATTTAAATAACAACAGGGTGTTTACACAATATAGTCTCATTTTAGCATAGACGTGTATTTGTTTTAAGTATAAACTTTTTTATGAATGAGACAGGTGGGACATTAACACAGGGGCAGGGGAGGGGACTTCCACGGTTTTGTAATGACAGCAATTAACACAATATCACCGTTGGCTGTAAGGGCAAACTAAGTTTACAATCACTGTACTTTTATGACAAATCCCCCCATCACTTTCTGTATGATGGCTTTATGACCAATAAATAACTGCAAACATATATCAGAGAGTGCATGCTGATTTTGTAGTTTAATCAATAGCTTTATATCAATTCAATTCAGCTTTATTTGTAAAGTGCTTTTAACAATAGTGATTGTCTCAAAGCTGCAAATATAAGATCATTTAATACCTCAATTGTGTTTGTTTGGATATTAACCATATGGTAACTTGTGTTATAGCAAATAGTGTGAAACAAAACGTTTCAAAAAAGAATTATGCAAGAAAGATTCCACATAAAAGGCTGGTCTAAGGGCTCAGATTTAAAACTCTGAATGCTGTCTGCTCTTTTATTAATATGGATTCTTCATCTGTACTGTACGGTCTTACAGTTTGATCCCCCACACTGAAAATGAAAAAGGCTGCTGTTTATTGGACTAATTGATTGGATGGGTACACAGTGTGTACTTAATTAGTAAGCTAATTATTTCTGTCAATATTCTGAACTCACCTTATGCAGCATTTGTAGGGCTATGGCTCGGTCTTTAGCCATCCGCTCACAATCCTGAGCTGCCTGCATGCTTAGCTGATTGGCCTGAATTTCCAGGACAGCCATTTTCTCCTAGGCATGAAAGCGAAATGCAGTTTTAGACATGTTTTTACAAAGTATAGCAACTGTAATAAACAGTCTTCTCACAATCTCAGTGCAGAGTCCTTTTGATCCAAGCAACACATGCTACTGTAGTCATTAACATTGTTTTAATAGCAATGATTATACCTTTCTTTTGGACACGCTGCGTTGGTATTCTGCCTTCTCCTGGAGCAGCTGCCGGGCAACAGTCTCCTTCTCCTCCTCCAGACTGCTCTCACGTTCCAGTTGGCGAAACTCCAGGTCCTCAAAGTACTTTGAGCCAGACTCCAGAGCCTCTGCCTTCTGCAGACAGAATGGAGACGGAGCAGAGACGTGGACACAGAGACAGACGAACAGGTGCACATGAAAAATAGACAGATAACCTCAAAAGGCTCAGTGATTTTGCAGTTTCTTAGGCTGTTTCAATATATTTTTAAAAACTCTACTTGACAAAAATTGTATAGTTGGTATCTTTGGTATTGAGGAAGAATGTGATTTCTTGGATTTCTAAGCAGTGTCAGTCGGTTAGTGAGAATTTTGTTAAACCATGCAAAAAAAAGCAGGCAAGCTATGATTGTTAGCAAAGGAAATAGGCAATAATAGAACACTCTAAACAACATCCACAAAAGCAGAAAAAAACCCTAAAAAGGGTTAAATACTTTTTATACAGTGAATTCTACTAAAAAAGGAAGAACACAAGAGAAATTGTAACCGTGATACCATTTAAATGGTTTATACAATACAGTGCTATGAAGATATGTAGACTATATTTCTTTAGCCATATCATTTAGAAATAAAATAAAGCAATTAAAAATACATCAGTATGGTGCCTCAGTCATTTGATCGCTATAGTTATATTTACATACATATTTTCTGATTTGTGGACCCGATATTTCATGTAACCAGCATACTACAATATCATTAAAAAAACATTATTAGATTTCAAGAAATCTGAGCATATATATAAACGGAACCAGACAAATAAGCCTCTCCTAGTACTAGTAAAAAAACAGCATTATAGGGAAATAAATATTTACTAGTGTAAATTATATTTCACCTTAAAGATAGCTGTGTTTTTAACCAATTGACAATAAATACTCCATGTAATGGATTATAAATATATTGGAGATTTGAACAAAATGAAACGATGCAAAGATTATCAATACCACTCTGTTGCCTAGTCTGTAAAATCTATTTACAAGCTACATTATTTAAAAAATGCCTTCCAGCTTTCTATGAGAAAATGTAATTAAACTGCTAGCTTTGCAACTTGTAGCGATGCTCCTAAAAGAAATCTGATTATCAGCTGACTCTAGACCCGGAGTTTTATTATTATCACATTACAGAAGTGCATGTACACGTGTGGCCAAAATCTGATTTTCTGCAGTTATCAGATTATTTTGTACATGGGAATGCATTCACTGTAAACAAACTGGTCGCAGTGTATTCTAAGTAGTTATTTGCTTTTTAAATCTTGCCCTTACTTGTTTTTTTTCCTTATTGCCTTTTTTTTTCTTTTATTTTAGCTGAACATTTGTCCTTTCTTTTGTGTTTTGGTGCTCCGAAGGGCATTAGGAGAGAAGACTGACCCTGGCAAGCTGTTCCTGTAAGTGCTCCCTCAAAGACTCAGGGCATTTGTGAAGCTGGCTCTTCAGCTCACTGTACCCTTCCCTCAACCTGGCCAGGACGTCACGTTCGGCTAAGACGTTAGCCCTTCCCTATAAGACAAACATATTCACACATACAAATACAACGCAAATACACACAAGCATGTGCAAACACGGAGCAAACTAGTTACATAGGAGAGGAAGGCACACAAAAATACCTTTGCTTGAATGCACCATGACCAAGATTTCTTCTGCATCTAATTATCATCTGCAAGTTAGATTCTTGAGACACTTTATAATAAAATAGCTCAAATTATGTAGGGGCACAATACAGATCAGGTCTATATTGGTTGAAAATTTATACTGCTGAGAGAAGAATCTATTCATCTTCATAATTTACGATCCCCTCAAGTAGCAGTCACATCACAGCTAGAGGTATTAGCAGAATGTGTAAACAGTTGGTTAAAGGTTAGAAAGACGTTAGTAAAAAGCTCACACAAACAGCTTTTAAAAGAAAAAGGCAGAAAACAATAAAGGATCTCTTTGCTGAAAGCAAAATGTTTCTAGGTGCAAAAGAATGCATTTATTAAATTATGCAAACCAGTTTTTTTATGTGTATAGGTGTTTACCTTCTCCTTCTCCTTCTGAATATTTTTCTCCACTTCACTCAGTTTGAGCTGAAGCTGATTGATAATCTGTAGTTCTGCCTCCACTTGATCTAACTCGGCTCTCCTCTCCCCCTGCAGCAATGCCCGCTCCATATCAGCCTGCAGATGAAAAAAAGCAGCTGACATTATGATAAATCACTTAGCATATTGCAGTGTAATCAGAAATCTAATTAATGTATAATCATTCGACGCATTTTTTAAAAGTGCGCACTCAAACCATTATTTACATTGTTATAAATATTTAACAAAAATATTTAAGCAAATACTAATGCAAGTATGTAAACTATATACAACTATTTGTTTGTTGGTCTAATAGACATGCTTGCCAAGTTACAGGGTAGGGAAGAGATATAGAGATATAGAGATATAGAACCTTAAGAAAAAAGATGATGTGCCTTTGTGTATTTCAGCAACACAACAGTGCATAATGTGACATTTTAGCATGTAGAAAAGGTTCACATGAAACAAAGTAGAGAAAATACACAAATATGTAGACAGAAAATGTAAAAAAATATATAGTTATAGTTGTAATGTTAAATGTAGATAACTGTTTTCAGAAAAAAAATGGTGGTTAAAAGTCAGCTCACATCCCCATAGCAATCATTAAGTGGATTGGTTTAAATGTATTTATATGTATTTATTTTTTCTGAGGAAGATATATAACAAAAAAAGATTGTCCAATTAAAATGTTCAGTCTAAACATTATGATATGCTTTCCTTTTGTCCTATCAGAATTTCTATTTGTTTGCCCAGAGTTGCCAGATTTGGATGCTTTGGGCCCAATGGTGCAGGTTTGAATTAAATTTTAAAAACTTTCAAACTTGAGTGTTGCTTTTCCACAACTTTGGGAACCAAAGGGTCTGAAATATGACACAATAGTAGTATGTCTTTTAGACATGTAGGAATATGGTGCGATTTGGGTTTGTTTTGATAGTAACCAATTGCCTATGTCGTTTTTTGTATCTTTATAAATAAGCTCAACTACAGCAGCAGTGTGTAATCGGGTACTATTTGATATGTTTGGTTTTTTAATTTGCCACTAGGGGTAGCTGTAGTACTTGCAGCACCCTTCTTTCAACCTGAGTAAGTTGAGGTTTTCTGATGCTTCAAGCGTGCTTTAATAATGCTCCATCATCAGCTCAACTCATGTTAACCTGGGACATGTGACACAAAATCTGTATTTTTTAAAAGACTATTATCTAATATAAAACAATATTATACTATAGCTAATATACTAATATAAGGCACAAATTGGATTTATAAATTGTTGCTTTTTTGCTTTCTGAATTGTGTTGCTTTTTACCAACTATTAATTGTCAAGGTCTTGAAACAATAGAAATAAAAAACAATTAAAATTCATTTTTTAAGCCCCAAAACATGCAATAGATGCAATAGTCATAATCGCAACATGATAGTTATTCTTTAGACAAATATGATAACTGTGACAGCCCTATTTCGAGTTTTAAATAAACTTCTGTAAAGGTTTATGTTGAGGAAACATGTTAAATGTTTTTTTAGTACTACTGCAACAATGTCCTTTTAAAAATGAACTACAGCTTTATTGCAAATTATAGTGGAAGTCTGACCTCTTGTCTGGAATCCTGTAGTTGCTGCTCTAGCTCAGTGACCCGAGCTTTTAGCTCCTCGACTTGAGCTAGAAGCCTAACCCGCTCTTCCACTAGATAATCCAGCTCCTGCTGCCCTATTCCTGCAGTGTCCTCATGCTGAGGGGCAGTAAAATACATAGAAAAAAAGTAGATAAAAAATGTAAATGTTACAGGTACTATACAAGCTAAAATATTTATAACCGAGTCACTGCTCTGTGGGTTTCAGGTGAATATATA
>JAOTQW010000023.1:3783955-3798680 GCA_026260075.1 Sisor rabdophorus
TCAACATCTTTAGTTCCGCTACTTCCAGCTCTGCCACCTGTCTCTTTTTCAGCGCTTCTAGGATAAGTGATAACAATGTAATTTTACAAAGAACAAAAAAAGGTTCTGTAAGGAGACACTTTTTCAACGATTATGGAAAAAAGGGTCAGTAAATTGTTTTGTCTATGGGACACAGGACCTTTGTCAACTACCGTGTTCCATCGTGCAGCCCTGGAGAAGGAAGGGTTAAAGGTCTTGCTCAAGGATGCAACAGTGGCTGGCTGTATTGGTAATTAATTAAACAACCACACACATTTAAGTTTACTGGGCAATTTAGCGTCACCGATCAATGTAATGTACATATTTTTGGACTAAGAGAGGAAACTTAAGAACCTAGAAAAAAATAACCATTTAAAAAAATATACCATTAAAATACTTGTCCTTTGCTAACAAAAGTTAGCTAATCTGGCTGGTAAAAAGCAAAAGGTTTTTCTGACTAACCTAGAAAAGTTTTAGTAGACATAATAGACATAAATGTGTCTATTAATTCTTTAATTCTAATGAAAAAAAAACATCCCCAATAAATCCCCAGGCATTTTATACTGAATGACATTGCAGAAGGAGGGCAATAAGAAGATTTCTAAGAAAAACTGAGAATAATGGAAATTATCAAATTGTGGTATTTTGGATGTGTTTTGGATGTACATGCTTTGTTGTTTTACAGTAACCAACCTGTCTGTGTTATCACACACACACAAACAAACAAAAACACACACAAGCATGTATGTACACACGCACACAGCAGCCATTCTGCCCACTCATGTCTGGAGTACACATTGCTTGGTTTTGAACTATGTGGTAAAACAGGGTGGGGAGCCTTTAGTGACAAACTAAAAGTCTGGATTGTAAATCTAAAAAACACCCACTAGTAACTGAAAAGAGTCCAGACAGAAAATCATTTCTATTTTGATAATTTGCTTTTATTGGCATTTTTTTACTCTGCTGACAGGGTATCAAATAAGTTATATGCATATTAAAGCATCTTAGAAAATGAACCATGAGACAGCACCCCCAGAACAGAGAAGGTTAACAGCCTTTCTAAAATGGTGTTAAAAGTAGGTTAAAGACAAAGCAGCTAGTGTGCATGTCATCAGTACTACATCACTTTGTCTCCACTAAAAGGTAACCTAATGATGAGGTTAGTAACTCTACCTTCCTTAGATTTTTTCTATGATCAAATGATAACATTTGATTTTCACTAGTTGATACTGTAAAGGACACTTTCTTTTATTTTTTATAATTATAGTTATAGATATGTTTATAATTTTACTTGTATAAAAATAAAAACAAACAGCTGCAGGGCTACCAGTTTAATCCTGCAGTCAGCTTTCAGTCTGTCTATCTGTGTCTCTTTGCATGCTTTTCAAGTCCTAAAATTGCCCTAAGTGTTAATGAGTGTAAAAATGTGTGCATGTGTGTGTGTGTGTGTGTGTGTATGTGTGTTCTTGGATTGGACTTTAAAACCATAGTAAACTGCAGAAGCGCCTCCCAGGTCGCCAGTCCATTGCAGGGCCACATTCAGACCACCACACACTCACTTCTATATTCAGTCCTTAACCTAATGTACATGGTTTTTGACTGTGAAAGGAAACCGGATTACCCAGAGAAAACCCACGCAAGCGGGGGAAGTAACATGCAAACTACGCACAGAAAGACCTTGTGCCTGGAAATCGAACCCAAGACCATCTTGTTGTGAGGCGACCGTGCTAACCACTACGCCAACACGTCGCCCATTGCAACAATTTCATTTGATTGTTTTTACAGCCTGTCTAGTATTTGTTCCGGTCTCTTTCCTGAATGTCACTTTGAATAAATTCTCACCAAAACTTCATCAACGCCGACCCGTAAGGGCTGGATCCTAACAAGAAGCAATTCTTTCATCTGCCTCATTGTTCTTTCATTCTCTGTTAATTCTGCAAACTAATGACGAAAAATGCTCATTAAAAATTTAAACTGCTCCGGTTTACGGAGGTGGAAGGAACTGGCGAAGGGTTTAAGAAAAGCTGATGAGAACAAAGCTACTTCTTTAAGATCATTAACTGGAGCTGAGTCTTTGTACATTTAAATCTAATCTTTTATACCCGCCTATTCTCTGATTGAGTGAGAGGTCAGTCCATCCAGGGCCACACACACACACTCACACCTAGAGGCGATTTAGAATCACCAATCGACCTAATGTGCATGTTTTTGGACTGGGAGGAAACCGGAGTGCCTGGAGGGTATGCGTCCATGTATGAGCGTGTAAAAGATAATAAGACTAGCAACGACGAGCAGTGGTTAAGAGATAACGTGATGTCTCCCTCTTGTGGTCACTCACGCGAACTTCGGATTTTGAGGTGATGCGTTTCTGTCTTAGCGAGTAAAGTTGAGTAGCGGTTGGGCAGAAAAATTTGTAACTATAATTTTTTTAACTAAAGAATTGATTAATATAGAACGGTTTATATACAGTGAGGAAGATGTTTAACTATAAATATTTATAGAAATGATCATTTATATGATTTTTTTGACAGAAGCCGTATTTTTGTTGTACTTACTTGAAAGCGGACCTTTTTAGGAGTCGCCGGTTGGCCTCTGTGTAAATGGTTGCCGTTGCAAATTACTGACATTTTGCTCATTCAATTAAATAAATGAATAAAAGTGATAGTAGTTATTCAGTAGCATCCCATCAGCATCCTGATGTTCAAAAATCTTCAGTCCAACATCTTCTGTTGCCCATTATAGTGAAGCCAGAAAAGTTCTTTCAGTGGGTGCGTCTGTCAGTTTCTTTGCCTGTTCTTTAGCCCGTGTGGAGGAAAAATGACGTGGAGTGAACAGTGATTTATTTATTTAGATCTAAAAGGAAAAAATTAGAGGCCAACCCCTCCTTCTCTCTCTCCTCCTCATTCTCCCCTTCCTCCTCCTTTTCTTTCTCATCTCTCCTCCCTTACTGCAAACAAGGGAACTTTTTAGGAGCTCACTTTAAGGTTGTAACCTGTAAAGAACTGATTTTTTTAACAGCTTATGAAGGACAAAAATGTCACACAAGATGAAAAGTTTCTGTCTCGAATAAAGTGGCGGCTCGGTGGCGTGGTGGTCACCACGGTCGCCTCCCAGCAAGAACGTCCCGGGTACCTTCCACAGTCCGAAGGTAATTCGGGTACTCCGGTTTCCTCCCAGTCCAAAAACACGTACAATAGGTTGATTGATGACTCTAAATTGCCCAATGTGAGCGTGTGTGTTTGTTCGTCTATGTGTGGTCCTGCGATGGACTGGCGACCTGTCCAGGGTGTACCCCTGCCTCTCGCCCCATGTGCGCTGGAATAGGCTCCAGTAGACCCCCGTGACCCCGAGTTAGGGAGTAAGCGGATATAAAAGATGAATGAATGAATAAATTACAGGCAAGATTTCAAAAGCTTGGGGAACACACAGGTCAGTTTTTTTTTATTTTTACAGCCATAAAAAATGAAGAAAAAAAAGACAATAAAACTGCTGATAAAAATATTATGTATGTTTAAAGATCCCAAAAAACATTGCAGACAAAAGCACAGAGATGTTAAAGTACAATAGAACATACAGTGTTAATGATTGGTTGAAATTGATTTCTGATACATTTCTAACCCAGAGCAATTTACAATGATCTCATTTATACAACTGAACATTAAGGGGTTAAGGGCCTTACTCAGGGGCCCAACAGTGGTAAATTAGTGGTGTCGGAATTCAAGCCTACAATCTTCTGGTTAGCAGACAAACACCTTAACCACTACGCTACGAATGCAAAGGAGCAAAATTACAATCCTATACAAGATTATAGTTACATGTATAATAACAGCTGAATTACACTTTAGTGTTGGACAGATAACATTCATTCATTCATTCATCTTCTAACTCAGGGTCACAGACGTCCCCAAAATCCTATCTCAGCAAACAGAGTGAATGGTAGTGGTACAGCCTGGACAGGTCACCAGTCCATCGCAGGACTGGATGCTGGATGGGCAATTTAGAATCACCAATTAATGTTTTTGGACTGTGGTGGGAAACCGAAGTATCTGGAGTAAACCTATGCAAGTGCAGGAAGAACACGTAAAGACCCCTTGCCCGGAATTTGAACCCTAGGCCTTCTTGCTGTGACCAACACATGAGCATCAGTAAAAAAAAAAGCCATTATTAACTCTTTACAAAGCAATGACAAAAATGTGGATGATTTGCTGTGATATTAGAGCAGTTACACACTAAGATCTACTGCTATTGAAAAAGAACCAAATTTCTGATTAAAAAAATAATTAAGAAAAAAATTTCAATAAACTGACTTTTAGCTTGGCACAAAGAACCTTGTCTGTAGTTATCAACTCTACAAAAAAACATAGAAATGTAAATTATGACTGTAAAAATAAAAAAGGCTTTTCATTTGGGTCTTTTATAACACTTTAATAATTTCAATAATAAGTTTACACTGGAATGTTATTCATCATGACCCCTTTCATTATTTTAGTTACAAAATCAAATTCCAATAGATTTTCTTCCAGTTCCCACCTGTCATATGCTTAACATAACAGACAATACAACAAAACATGAAAATTGTAATATCTTTTTCTTTATCTTGAAACAACAGGGAGAGTGGGGGGTATGTATACAGTTAATTGTTATTACTGATGTAAGCCTGGCTTAAAGGAACAGATCAGTCAAGAGTGAAAACATTTTTTAGCTTAAAGAAGACAAATGTTTTCTTTGCTGACAATGCAAGTGTGCGATGAGGTGAGAGATTTCAAACAACTCACCCGTGTTTTATTGGAGCTCCTGATCAAACTATTCCTTAAACAAGCATCTAAACCCTTACTGTGCAAGACATGTCTAGACAAAAGGTCAAAACAAAGGACCTTTTAGGAGATGTTTAATGCCTTAAGAATTTATGCTAAAACCTGGCCACTGAAACAACAGGCCCACTTCGTTCTGGGCTACAAGTAAACATGGCTTTAGAGGTCTTTCGGGCTCTGTGAATGTGCACAAATGTTTATTGACACAGGACACTGTTGTTCTGCAGATAACAAAACATACATGTCCTATTGAATGATCACAAAGCTGACTTAATTTAATTCACCACCAAAAGAAGCAAAGGTGATAATGCAGATGAACCAGATACGAGTGTAGACTTGTGTGGTGGACCGTTTCACAGCTGATGAGAGAGAAATTTGGGAAGGGGGAGGTGCTACAAGCTCCTATGGGAAATGGGGAGGTTTGTTTTATCATGTAGACCAGCATGTAAAATGAGGTCCGATCTGCTCAAGACGATCTAAGAAAGAAGCGGACAATGACAAACAAAGCAGAGTCCATGGAAAAAAGAATAGCAGGGTTGAGTAGGAAATGTGATACTGCCTAATTTATTCTTAATGCTAAATTTGAAGAACTTTCAGTAAAATTCAAATCTAATCACCGCCAGAAAGTAGTGGATTTGTAGCACAGCTTTCCCCATTAGCCCCTCTACCTGACATTGGGTTTGGCTGTCTGAACTGTTCAAACCAAACCCTTCATAGAACCTATTAGAACTATTTTGTACAAATACAACATTAGAGGAAAACTCAGCCAGGTATTAGGATTTGGAAAGTAAAGGGGGCAAAAATAATAAAATCCTATTGAAGTACTGCGAACGGCAACAAAAAGAACAAATATTTCATGCTCTATTTTTCTTTCTCTAGCTGTGTTTATTACAGTCAGTCCACTGGTCTGATACATCCTCTTAAGCTGGTCTTGGAGTTTTTGTTGATTTGTTTCTTTCCTTAGAGGATTTCATACTTGTCAACCACAAACGATGTTTCTGTGGAGAATCTCACCGGACTGTTCCCGTCCACCTGAGACACTTCACTGACCTGTTGGGGGAGATAAAAGATGTTAAAAATAGAGAATAAACAAATCTTTACATACAGTCATGTCAGCTACTACCAAAACTTTCAGACTAATTTGACCTAGGCAGAATGCTATTTGGTAGAGGTGACACCAGACTTCACATGGTTTTGTATATTTCTCTTTAACACTGTATATGGCTATTATGTGTTTTCCTGCTTGATGAAGAAATATTTAACCCACATAATCCAGTTTGTGTGTAATGACAGTAAGCAATTTCATGTTATATAGAAACAACTTGTTGGCTGCTTATTTTTTAGTTGCAAAACTTGTATTTTCTCTTTAAAGTCTTCAGGTAAATGAACTACACCAACATCTAACTAATCACCTAAAAAGGTAGAGGAGCTGATAAAACATTATTATAACAGCATAACAACAAACTCAATATAATATATAATAAATCGAAAAAAAAGAAAGTTGCAGCACTAAACCCTAAATGATTAGATCACAAATGGTGGGCATGTTATGCAGTTAAATGAGTTCGTTTGCTCTAATCTCTAGATTAATATAGATCCTAATATACTTCACACAGCTGATTAGTGAAGCCAGACGAATGCTGCACTATTTACATGCTTCTATAACTAGAATGCTTTGCATGCATCTTTGTTTATGGCATTAAAATCTAGTTAAGATTTCTGTAACTCGTGCATTAATTATTTATGAGGAACTAAATTGCCCATAGAGAGTGAATGTGAGTGTGTATGGGTGTGTGTGTGTGTGGCCCTGCGATGGATTGGTGATCTGTCCCCCTGCCTCTCGCCCAATGTGCGCTGGGATAGGCTCCAGCAGACTCCTGTAACCCCGGAAAGTTCAGGAGTAAGCGGGTACAGAAGATGAATGAATAAATAATTTTATTCAACAATAATGATGTATTTCACCATAAAGTTATTTAAATAGGTAGTCATTTCATAAAATTACCAGAAAATGACTTATAATAAATAATCATCCTTATAAATTAAAAGGATGTCACCTACATTTATATAATACTACATTTTATTTGGTTTTCGATAAATTTAGTAAATGAAATATGAACCTAACTATGCTACAAATTTTACCATATGTAACATTTCATTTCTATAGACAAAAAATTAATTTCTAAATTTTCTTTCAATAAAAATAAATAAATACCAGCATTTTTTCTAGTCTTACATGCAGATCTTGCTAAGGCTAATGTTTGCTTCACGAGGGACATGTTGTAGTCAACACAGAATAATAAGATAATATATTACATTTAAAAATTTATCCTGTGGTAAAAATAAATCCCATCATACCGTTTAACTCTTTGAATCGCAGATACTAATTAGTCAAATATTAGTTTAAAAAACATTTTTTAAATAAATTAATATGGCGCTGTAATGGACTAGTGGCCGGTCCAGGGTGTACCCCAATGCATTTTTTAGAGAGCTGATAGGCACCAGCTAAACCCTTCAACCATGAATTAGGGAATAAGCAGGTAGAGAAGATGAATAAATAAATAAAATTCCTAATTGATAATTTGCAGTTAGCTGCTCTGATGATAAGACAGGTTAATTATTTTTCTACCTGAATATCACAGTAGCTTCCTTTTGAGACAAATGATACATTGACAGGAAAGAAGTCATTTGGCTGCCCGGCTATGCTGAACTCTAGACTCCCCGTCTTGTTTTTCAAATCCACCACAGGTAGACACCACTCCAGAATGTTCCGTCTGCTGTCATGCCGATACTCTCCATCCAGGTCACCTATCACAGGTGCACCCACACCCGATCTGGATCATTTGCATAATCATGAAGATAAATTAGAGATAATGGGTGACCAAATTTAACCACTTTTAACACAAGATTTTATATCAATCATCAGAAACAAAATACTCAACAGATACAGTATATAAGCGATTCGTCAATCTTACGGTAAAGGAATTGAGATGACAACGTCATTGAGCTCCAGCGATTCTTCCTGCAGTTCATATTCGATGTTAACATCACAGTTCGATCCACTTTCTGAGGGCCAGCAGTTTACTATGATTAGAAATGAAGGATAAAAAAAAATTCTGGTTTGTAGATCAGCATAATAAACAGACATTTATGGCGCAGATTTTCTAGTGAAAGAGTAATGGAGGAAGAGGGAACCTAAATAAAACACTGACTTGTTAGTGGTATAAGGGACTCGTCTGTGGTCTGCAGTCTCCACTTCAGCACTCCAACATCGTTGTTCAGGGGAAACGATTTCTCTGGATTCTTTAGACCAATTAATGACTCTGCCGTGAACAGCTTCTTATCTACGTTTGGGTGGGTCTGAGGAAGTGGAGTATGTGACGTGTTTTACTTTATTATTATATTTAAACTGATATACAATGACTAGAATATGAGCTTACATTGATGGGAAAATAAAATATTTAGCACAAGTAAGAATAACATTCTTGATGTACAGATGTTGTACCTGTAATTGAACTCCTCTCTTATCACCGTTATTAATGAGCAGTCTGATTCGACCGTTTTTCTCCTCCGAGACCCGAAGGATGATCATGCCCAGTGTCTCCATATTCTGCAGCCCTCCATCACGCCCACATGTCAGTGAGATCTTTTCCTCTATCCTAAGATGGACACTGAAACCAGCAAAAGGCACAGAAATAAAGTCTACCTTACTTCTTCTATCTTTATCAGTATATGCATTGATCTAAACATGACTGATCTCTTTTTGGCATATGTAGTAAAATTATTGAAATATTGCAAATGTGTAATAGTTTTGAGATAAATGAGAGATAAATCAAATACTAATGTATGGTTAAAGTTGATGAAGATGGGATATGCGTGCGTGTACTTTGACGCAAGAAAAAACAACAACCAATAGCTGCCGCAGACAGTTCAGGACCAAAACGAAGCAGCACCTCAAAATGTCAGTATGTGGGTTTTTAAAATGATGACCACATGCAGACTGGGGCAGTGGTAGCTTAAAAAAAATAAGGCGCCGAGTTGTTATTAGGGAGACCAGGAAAACCTAGGTTCAAACCTCACTACCACCACGGAAGAACAGAAAGACCTGGGTTTAACCACAAAACGGCCAAGTTCGCCACTGATGGGTCATTAAGAAGGACCCTTGAATCTTTCTGCTCCGTGGGAGCTGTATCATAAATCTCGACTGTCTGTGGAAACAGTTTTTTCAGATGTTTCACACTCACCTAAACCAACTAATCACAATCTTTTTAGGTATACTTTAAACGTACAGGTAGGTTGCTTGAGGCAAGTTGGAACTAAACACTGGCCCTTTAGCACCAAAATTGCCCACCCCTGGTTAAACAAATGTTTCACATGTTGAGAACCTAACATTATTTAACCATAAATATTTAAGAATCACTTTCCTCCGTGTGAATGGTAGAATGGTTTATTTGACTTTCCAGTAATTATCTACTATTATTTGTAGATTTTTTTAAATCCAAATTTTACAGTTTGAATTATTTAAATGTAGAATTTTACATGAATTTCTTCATCTTAAAAATTGTAAAAGTTAAAAACCCTTTTTAAATATTTCTTGGTCTTGTTAAAATACACTTGTCAATAATTTGAAATCAAAGTGTTACAAGCGCCATAAATTAGTGGGTAAAACCACACAAGGTCAAAGGGACTGATGAAAAGGGTAAGGGCTTTTACAAACTTTTATACATATGTATAAATATGTAATAACAGTGCTACAAACCAACAGGTTATCCAATGTTATGTATTATTACATCTCATTTTAACTACAAATATTTTTAGTAGTTAGATAATCCAAGCTTTTAAAAAAATTAGCTTACCTCTCTGTGTTAACAGGAGCAGGCAGAGATTTCGAGATCTCAGAGAGTTTTTTACCAGTGCCAGACAGCATAATGTTCTCACCCTCTGACTTCAATTTATCCACAAAGTTGTCCACCTCTTTGCCCCTGGCCCCGAGTTTGAGGGCTTTGCTAGGGCCGCTTGGCCTAAGAAAGAATACGGACAGTGAAAGATTTCGTTCCAAAATATGTTTCGGGAAACATAAATTTGTAACACAGACTTGGTTACAAATAACCAACAGGTTATGAGACATTTTTTCAATTCATTAGGACAACAAAGAAAATTTCTGAAGCATGTGTGTGTATTTTACAAAACTGAAGATTTCGATATGTATAATAAAGCATGAAATACCGCAGCTGTCTGGATGCTGTTCTATTTATTTGATCCACTGCATGATGACTGCCATGCCGTAACACTTATTTTACAAACAGATGTAAACAGCATTGCATTAACAGCTGGCCCAACTTTAACTGGCTTGCTTAATAAAAGCAGATGATTTCTGAACAATCTGAGCCAGAGTGCAAGCTGACAGGATGGAAGATTGTTTACACTCCACACACTAACATGCAAACTCACCTCACCACGCTTATTTAAACACACACTTGACTCAATTTGCTAACCCCCACGCTTGTGAGTAATCAAACACCATCTCAAAGATAACTGATACAAACACTCAGAAGGAGCAGCAAGTTATTCAGAAAGCCAGTTTTTCTAGAACTGTTTGTGAGTTTGTGTTGATCCTTTAATATTGGCTACATTATTTTCAACATTACCTCATACAGCCTGTCTAATCCCTTATTGCGTCTTTCAAAGTTTTACTTTTTTTTTTTTTTTTTTTACCTATTTCAACCTTTTTTTCTGGCTAAATTGAAGATGGTAACAATTATCAATTTAGTTGAAGCAGATTTCCACAGTAACAATATTGTATTATTTACAGCCCCTTAGATATGACAGAACTAATGTAAATAAATTAATTAATAGATCCAAGCTTTCACAACTAGCAAGACCCTCAACTTGCATTTATATATTAAAATGCAAGCTGCTCTGAAAATCGGCATTGGCTAAATACCGGGGTCAACATCCACAAAACATTTTAAGGCTAAAAGTTGCTAATAACTATAATTTAGGAGAAAATCTTAAAAAAATAACAGGTGTCAGTCCTACATTTAAGACTCTTAAATGTTTGATCTTAAACTATTTTACTATGCGTTGTAGCCCCAAAATGATCCCTTAAATCTGTGAAATAAGGTCAACCCTGCCTTTACTAGCTAAGGACTTCTCACTATTCTGTAAAGTTAGTCCCAGCAGCTTTTAAAAAAAAAACCCTCTTACCCAATACCTTTTATTGCACCTTGTGGTAAGATAAAATATTTTGTCAATACAGGCCCAGAAATGTACATTTAAACGCATACTATTTAGAAGCATGTTTACTCCTTAAATGCAAGTTCCTCTGTATTTTTTTCTTTTTAATGTCATCTTGTCTCTCATCACTAAAGAAATTCAAACTTGCTCATTTTATGCAGTATTTTACTTATTCACGTCAATCAACTGCTAAGTGCCACACAAAGTAAGCAAGGATATGGGATTGCAGTACCTGGTTGGTGCTGGAGTGGGTTTAGGTTTCTCTTGTTCGACCAGTGTGTCTGTGATGATGGCTGGGCTGCTGGTGCTATTGCTGCCAAAGCCACCGAATCCTGGAGATTTTTTCCCACGCTCTGCATCCCTCCGCGCTTGCTGCAGCTCCTTGGCTTTCCGCCTCATTTCAGCCTTTGCCTCCCGCTCCTGAGTCTGAAAAAGTTAAGAACAAAGTCATGTGTGTAATCCCTTAAACCGTGAATTTAAAGAAGTAAGATTTGTTTTAAAAAAAATCTGTCAGCATTTAGCTTTTAATTGGATCTCAATAATTAAAAACTACAAAGAAAAGAAGCAACCACCATTAATCTGCAGCCCAATTTACACTTCAGGAAGTGCTAATTGAACAGACAGTGCAGTGCAAATTACCCATGATTAAACCAATTTAGATTCATGGTTTTGACTGATGGATGGTAGGTAGCTATGCAAAATTGCTTTCTCTGCTCTTCCCCCTTCCTTCCTCTGACATTTCTCTCATCTCTCACCTCTCGAACAGCACGGAACACTTTCTCCTCATGCGAGTCCATCTCAGTGAATGTCCTGATCTGGGCCAGATTGACATTTTCTCTGTAACCAAGGGCGACAATCTCATCAAAGGCAAAGATGAGGTCGAAGCAGTGCTCAGAGATCTCACTTTCTTCCAGCACACGGCAGTACTCTGGAATCTGCACAGCCATCAAACAATGCAGGACAATATGTAATTTAGATTGATGATAATACGTCATATTTGGTTTCTTTTTTAAATTTGTAAATTTTAAAAGTGTTTCTAAACCTAAAATATTGATATGTAAATAATCATTTACAACATTTACATGTATTTCATAAGCATAATTTGCTAACATTAGGAACGCAGGACAGTGACTCCTTCAGATATAATAAAGTAAATATATATTTTTAAACAATAAAAAATGGTTTAAAAGGAAGTAAAAGGCATATTAAGGTCCATGCTGAAATTTCGATTTGGCCAGACATAAAGCTACATACCACACGTGAGAAAAGGCGGAGGGTCTCCAGGTCCTCCAGGATGTTGCTATTCTTGGTGGTGACCAGCACCATATACAGCTTCTCCAGGGGCTGATAGACATAGCGCACGCTCTCTGTCTCCACAAACGTGTGCTGCTTGCCTGTGTTCATTAGCTTGGGGAAGGCGGCCAGCAGCCCCTCCACACGTGTCCGTGTCATCTCCACAAACTGTCGTGACACCAGAGCTTTTCCAGCCTTGGTGCACACTGCTGCAGCCAACAGCACCTGCAAATGCAAATCAGGTCATTGGTCCAGCAATTGTTACTTGACAATCACAGGGCACCATCTATTTTCCTCTCGACTAGGGCTGTATAAAAATATATCTGTATTCTAACCTCTAGTATTAATCAATGTTTAAACATAAAATTTCATTAAAAAAGCTTACATGACTTTCTGCTCTGACTTCATGTAGCTCTGACACATACAGCCATTACGTTTTGATACTCAGAATTAAGCAGGTCAGTAAAAAAATGAGGACGCCTCTGGCTTTGATGTAATTTTAGCTATTTGCTTGATATCTTTTATTTTAAGTATTTCATTATGTATTGATTTTAATATATTGTAACATGAACTATGTATTGTGATATGAAAATAAATAATAGAACGGAGCAATTTCTTTACTCAAGGGTCTAGCAGTGGTAACTCAGTGGTGCTGGGAATTGAACCCTGATTTTCAAAAAAGAAGTCCAACACCTTAACCGCACAGCTACCACTTTTCCACTAAACTACAAGTCGTTGTGTAAAGGGAAAGAACTACTCTGTCCTTGAGGTTTATCAGTTTAAGTAAATGCACAGTACACGTCATTAGTGAGAAAAAAAATCTACTTAACATTATAATCTCAAGACAGTCTATATGGGACACAAGAGACATTTTGACATATGGTTATAATTCGTGTGTAACCTTACATGAGGAATCATTGTTCAATTTGTAAAGTCATGTGACACTTTGCTATACGTCCAATTAATATGACGTCTTCTAATTCGACAGCTTTTGTAATTTTCGACCAGCATTGTACATAACTATTAACGGATAACAGCTGACCCAGCAGAACTGGAAATGTCAGTTATAGATTGATAGATTATACATTTGGTTAGAAATCACTTATTAACCACCTACAGACCTTTTCGCTTACCGCAATGCTAACAGATTAACAGTTTTGGCCTACGTGATGTTTTTGCTAGTTATGGACGGAACTTGATGCTACCTTAACTGCGGTTTAGCGAATTTGCTACACAGACAATTCGATCTCATCTTACTCAAAATAATCCACATAATTCGATTTCTAAAAGGACTGAAAGCTTCAAGATGTCGTAAAATCAACGTACAAGCTAGTTCAGATGCTAAATGTGCTAAGCACATATATAATCGATCCACTGTAACGTGTGCTGTATCACAAAAAAAACTTTAGCTCACGTTTAGTAAATCAAACCCACCATGTTTACTATCTGCTATATCCTACGCCGTTTCGTTTAATGCAACAGTCGTCCCGATAAATGAAGCGTCGTGAGAACTGAATCGGGTATTTGGTGGCAGCAGTCAGCCTGTCTGCGGTTCAATATGGCAGAACCGCCTCTAAGCCACGTCTCCAACCGGAAGTAGTCGATCTGCGAGGTACAAAAACCGTGGTACAATTTGCAACTTATAGTACCAATAATGTACTACATAGTGTACACATGGTGCTGTTTTATTTTCTATCTAGTGAACCTTTCTAGAAACAGAGTACACAGTTGAGATTAGACCTATGGTGAGTATGTGGAAGATTCAGCATCAGCAGCTATTTGGTTGTATAGGTAAAGTCAAACATGTCCCAGGTTTTTTATATATATAAATATATATATATAATGGATGGACTGGCCAGCCAGACTGTACCCCTGCCTTTCGCCCTCTGTGAGCTGGGATGAGGCTCCATCAGACCCCGTGACCACAAAATCGGGAATAAGCGGTTATAGAAGATTAATAAATAAAACAAGATTACTATATTAGAATAATAAATAAGCCAATAAATAAATTGACAATAACAATATACTCATAACGAGTGAGTAAACAAACAAACAAACAATAAATAATGACAAATAAATAAGAGGTTTATAAATATAATAAAACAAATGGGCTTTGAATGTACTTACACAACTCCAAGAGGGAAACCAACTTAAGGGCTTCCTTGTTTTTAACAAGTTTTACGGATTAAAAAATATATATTATTCATCCAAAGACTAAAGTTGGTTTAGCTTTAAACAATATGCACTTGAATTAAAGAAATTAAACACGTATTCAAACGTACCCGTATTCTTTTTTTCCAGAAAATCCCCCCCAAAAAATTCAAAAAAATAAAATAAAATCCATATGCTTGAATGTACTATAATGAGTT
>JAOTQW010000023.1:3922987-3939625 GCA_026260075.1 Sisor rabdophorus
TCCCGGGCTTGGGGTCTTTCTGTGCGGAGTTTGCATGTTCTCCCCGCGCTGGCGTAGGCTTCAGCAGACCCCCGTGACCCCGGATTTCGGAATAAGCGGGTAAAGAAGATGAAATGAAAAGGAAATGAAAATATGTAACTTTGCAAAACATTTCCAGAACATTAATACATTAATATGAGTCTTAAATCAAAAAGACAGGAGCAGTTATTTAATAGAGAGTATTAACCCTTATTAATGCTGTGTTGTATACAATTTTACTTTTAAATTAAAAAAAAACTCAAATAATGGAGCATCTGCACCAGAACCAGCAGGTTCAGGGACAGTAGTTTCCCAACAACCATAAATCTTTTGAACTCTACATTACACAGCTGAGACATTAATGTCTAATTACACTCTTAATACCATCCTAGCTATCATTGGCGCAGTTCTAATATTTGCACTTATGGTTGAAGCTTAGCAGCATTTTGTTGCAATGTACTTGTACCTTGCAATGACAATAAAGATTTTTCTATCTGTCTATGCATCTATCCATCAAGCCATCCAGCCAGCCATTCAGCCATCCATACTTGTTTCTATAATTGATGTAAAATTTGTCTAATAACAATTCTACCATGTAAATTATAATACAGAAACTGTAATAGATAAATAGTTTTATTGTTACAAATGGCAGCACAATTGTAAAGTGGTAGGCACGTTCCTGAGACTTTCTGTGCGGAGTTTGCATGTTCTCCCCCATGCTTGCGTAGGCTTTCTCTGGGTACTCCAGTTTCCCCCAACAGTCCAAAAACATGTACATTAGGTTGATCTGTGATTCTTAATCAACCATAGGAGTGAGCGTGAGTGTGTGTGTGTGTGTGTGGATGTTCATCTATGTGTTTGGCCCTGTGATGGACTGCCAACCTGTCTTTGTGTCTTTGTGCGCTGGGACCCCGTAACCCTGAGTTAAGGTTAGGGAATGGAAAGATAAATGAATGAATAGTTAAAAATTTGTCAAAATATCATTAGAATTTGTATGTACATTTTAATATATTTTTTTTATTTGTAGTTGGATTATATTAGTAAACCAAATCAGTAGTAAAAAAATTTGCACATTTAAATGAATTAATCCTAACCAAAGATTAAGTAATAATATAACATTTAAATATTTATATTTTAAATATTCTATGAACTGTAAAAAATGGATTTGCGTAAACGTTTAGTCAGTGCATTTCTATGTAATTATCTCATCATTATATTAACTGTAGGAAACAACAGGTTAGAAGCAGTACAGTAGTGTAAGATTTTGTAGCAGTGAGTTATAAGGAACTGGCTTAAACCAGCACATTCATCCTGTTGCATTTGCCCAATGGGACTGAACATTTTCTGAAATCTGAGAAACGTTGCAACATCATACTTATAAGCAAGACTGATCATGTAGGTTATTTCTCCACCGGCTTTAAAAGCCTCGCTTTACAACAAGGAATCAGATATTATTTTGTTTTGAGTTAGTTACTGACTTTACACTAAACCCCTTAATAGGAAATCCTATGTGCAACACCAGGCTAATTTAGAGTAATAGATAATGGTTATACAATTTTGGTATCATTTTGTTTTTTCAATTTTTTTTTCAGAAGATGTTTAATATAGCTATTATGGCATTAACTTATCGATTTTAACCTGTTAGCAGTCCTACTGCTAAGCTGTCACTTTCCCAGTATGAAGTGCAGGGTGTAAGGTTTGAACACCTTAGTTCCTGTAAATGCTACAAAAGACAAAAAAGCCAAATAAGTGTGCTTCCGAGATTCTGGTAGAAGTTTGGGCATTAATCTTGGGCATTAACCGTGTGTTGGTCAATTATCTTTAATACACGCTTTTTCTTTAACTCAGGGTCACAGGGGTCTGCTAGAGCCTATCCCAGCGCACATGGGTGAAAAGCAAGGATACACTATAGACAGGTTGCCAGTCCATCGCAGGGCCACACATAGGTTCTAGCCTGTTAGCAGTATGTAGTGTAGTGTAGGGTGAAATTTAGTGCATATTCAAACAGTAAATTCAACTAATTTAAATGTCAAAAGTAATTTAATTCATGCATCTTCTATACCCACTTATTCCCTAACTCTGGGTCACGGGAGTCTGCTGAAGCAAGAAGGTCACAGGTTCGATACCTGAGCAAGTGGTCTTTCTGTACAGAGTTTGCATTGGTTTACTCCAGTTTTATCACGCAGTAAAAAAAAATCTATATCGATTGATTGTGTGACCTTGTGATGGACTAACGACCAGTCCAGGGTGTATCTTTCCTCCCTTTTACCCTTAGAGAAAAGGCACCAGCAGAAACCTGTGACCCAGAATTGGGGAAAATCAGGCTAGAAGAGGAATGAATAAATGAAATTCAATGCAGAATATCATGAAACATAACTGTTACTTATTAGACTACAGCTTGAAGTGAGACATTTATTTTGTTTTAAATCCAGAGAATGAACAAATCTGACTACTAAAAAAAGTTTATGTAGGTTTGGAATCTATGAATGATTTGGTTCACCAGTGAGCATGAGCAAAACATTTGCATCATAATGTGTCACACCTCTCCACTTTACTCACATGCTCTGGAACCCAGACACCATGAGGTACAGTACCTGAATGCACCTAGATTTTACATGGTTTATAAGAGAACATATTCGCAAATGTTCAGTCAATCATCCACTGCGAGGTAATCTGAGGAAGAACTTGTACTGGTGTTTTCATCGCAGAAGTCCTCTGCTTCAGAGAAAGAAGAAGTGTAGTGTAACCCTGACAGTCTGTGGTAGTCTTGCTGAGGTACTTCTGGAAAGCCAGCCAGTTCCATGGCTCTGGATCCAGCTTGTGAATCTTGCATGCTGCACGTGTCAATTAACCGCCTGCATATCGCACAGCCCATTGTTGCATTATTGCTTTTAGTGCGTAATCATGACAAACCACACCCAGAGCTACAAACAAGATGATGCCAAGTATAACTTAGCTTGAAGTGGTGATTTTATAAAATCAGTAAACTACATCCTGAAAACACACCCAGCCCAGCTGTGGAAATGCCTAAAGGCTAGTGACATAGACACACTACCAGACTACTGTTTTGTACAATTACACACACTGCGCTTTGTAATTAATTTTTGCACAATATCATTATGTCCATTAGCTCACCATTAGCTCCTTCGAGACAGTAATAATACCAGACACATTGTGCAAATTCTCAGACTTTGTAAAAGATAGACAGAATGTTGGTAGTTTCCTGCTTGACTTTTGCCTGAAAGCTACAATATAGAATCATCTTGTAGTGCAAGCGTGTCTGATGAAGACAGGTCAGAGGTCACAGGAACACATACCAGTACAGAAATCAAACTTTACAGTCAGGGATCTTCCTGGAAAGACATTCTTTCACATGTTCAGTTAATAAATTATATCAATACAGCGTTTGGCTTTATTCCTATTATTCCAGGAGGTTGGCTATCCTGAAAGCTTTTGAGATTTCAGTAATGTCCTGCTCTGTCCCATAAACGCAGGTGTGTTCTGGACTTGATTCGGATGGCTGCTGCTTAAACACGTCTTAGGGAGTGTGATGGAGTCTCATGTTTCTGTCCTGCTTGTAAGAAAGAAAATGAGATGCTGAAATAATTGTTTAGAATCTTCTCTAGCCATAATACTGTTACAGCTTTATGCTAATACAACACAGATTTTTTTAAACCAGGAATGTAGTACAGAAAAAAAACTTTACAGGTGCAGTGGCAATTTAGACAAGCATGGGCAATGATTCTGTAAATTTTATGGTGTGGTTTAGCACAACAAGCATTGCGGTAGCATAGTGGTTAGCATGGTCACCTCACAACAAGAAAGTACTGGGTTCAATTCCCGGGCACGAGTCTTTCTGTGCGGAGTTTGCATGTTTTTCCTGCACTTGCGTGGGTTTCCTCCGGGTACTCCGGCTTCCTCCCACAGTCTGAAGACATGTACACTTGGTTGATTGGTGACTCTAAGTTGCCCATAGGAGTGAGTGTAAGTCTGTGTGGTTGTGTGTGTGTGTGGTCCTGCGATGGACTGGTGACCTGTCCAGAGTGTACCCCCTGCCTCTCACCCTATGTGCGCTGGGATAGGCTCCAGCAGACTGCCGTGACCCTGAGCTCGGGAATAAGTGGGTATAGAAGATGAATGAATTATTGTTATTTTTATAAGTATGATAAGTATTTTTTTCTAGAATTTTTATTACTTCTTAAGTTATTTCGTGTACTCCAGTTTTCTGCTACAACATGCAAACTCTGCACGGAAAGACGGGATTCCATGCTAACCACTACGCCACTGTGCCAGCAATAATAATAATAATAAAAGTAATAGGTAAAATAATAATAATAATACGGTTTGAAGTATGAAGATCGAATCAGAATTTTAATTCATAAAAAAAATATAAAAATAAACTACACTTCAATTTTACACCTCTATGCTAGTTAGGATTATATGTGCATGAACAAAATTACTGTATTAACCAGCAGTTTATCCTAATAAAATATATTAATAATAATAACAAGGATAAGACATAATTTACAGTTTAATATAGACACACTAAACACATTAAAAAATGTTAAGTTTAAGTTAAACACACATTTTTCTATAACAAACAGAACATAATTAAAACAAAGTGTCTTTCAGCCGTTATAACTGACAACACAGCCGTAGTAATGTAATGTCTGCAAGCTAGGACACACCCTTATTGTCTGACAGAAACTCAAGCTATTTCCTTTTGTCACATGCTAGTGTTCCAAGCCAGAGGGTGTAGCTATTACCCAGGACAGACATGTGAAATTTGTCTCCTTCTGCTGAAAATTGTTCTAAGGAGAAAAATTATGGTTTCTCACCTCTTTAAGACATAGAGGATTCTGTGTCCACAGCAGAGCTAACAATGCGGTAAGACTCCTCTGCAGTGCAGATCTTGCGTCCTGCTGGATCTCTAAGTGCTTTTCTCTATTTGCCCGCTCATATTGCAGTAATGTTTCAAAGTGGCACAAAGACGTTGTTCACACCTCCCCTGTGGTAGTCATAGACTTCACTGTAGCTTTACTGAGGGATAGATGATGGGGCTCAGCTGCACCAGTCAGCATGTAATTAGGGGCAGACGCCAGGCTTTGTCTACTGTTTACTGCCAACATTCTATCTGATTGGCTAGAAGGTGTTATTCTTTTCTTTTCTTCAGGTCAGCACTGGCAGTAGCATTTTATGTTGTGTGTTAACGTGTTTGTTTAGAAAGCATAATAATTATATGAAGTATGCCTGCTATGATTATGTACATAAAAATAATGAATTACATTTACTTTGTTACCTATATTTGAGTACATTGCTGTAAGTCAAGCACATTCATTCATCCTCTATACCCGCTTCTATACCCCCAGTTTTGGGATCCTAGGGGTCTGCTGAAGCCTATCCCATTGCAGATTGGGCGAGAGGCCAACTTTTATGAGCAATTTAGAGTCATCAATCAACCTAAGGTACATGTTTTTGGACTGTGGGAGGTAACCAGAGTACCCGGAGGAAACCCACACAAGCGCAGGAAGAACATGAAAACGCAGCACAGAAAGACCCTGGGCCCGGAATTCGACCCAGCAGCTTCTTGTTATGAGGCGACTGTGCTAATCATTACGCCAGGCACCGCATCTTCAAGTACGTTTTTAGTGAAAAAAATTACTTTTACTTTGCTACATTTGGTGCCATTCTTCTGTTACGTATTACTGATACGTATTACATACAATAAATAGTTAGTTTATATGAATGTTTTGCAAAACTATTTCATTAATTTATTATTATTCATAATAAACAACTGATAATATCCATACACTGTCAGGATAATAATATTGTTGAAAGACAGATAACAGCATTGTAGGAGATCATACAGGCACGTGTATGCCACACACGCATCATTTGACTTGTTTTAAGGACAATACACCACAGGTTGGATCAGCACTGTAATGTGTTTTTTGACTTCAATTTTGAGTGTGACACTAAATCCAGACCTACATGGGTTAATAAATTTGATTTTCATTGACATTTTTGTGAGATTTTGTTGTGAGAACATTTTAATAAGGATTTTTCTAATATTTCATTTATTCTCATTTTTAGTATTTATTCATTTTTAAGTTTCATATATATATATATATATCTACACTGCATTATTATGCAAATTGTGTTTAAAGGTCATAAAGATCATTTTTTTGTTTGTCAGTTTAAACACATGGATGGGAATGTGTATCAGGGCTCTTTCAGTCCAATTGAAGGGAAACTACTTAAGAATAGATGTTTCACATTTTTAAGCAGACCACTATTTTCCAGCAATATGGGGAAGGAGAAGGATCTTTCTGCTGTTGAAAAGTGAGAAATAGTTCAATGCCTAGGAGAAGGTATGACATGAGATATTTTTCCATGATCAGCGTACAATAAAGAAATTTGTAGAAATTTGCTGTTTCAGAACACACACGGGTTCGAGCACATAAAAGCACAATGAGGAGAGCTTCACAGGTTGCCACAGAAATCCCCACAGAACTGGTGGATGTTGGAGACCTTATTGATCACCTCCACTTTCCATTTAGGATGTCCACAAATGCTCAAAAAGGTTAAGGTCTGAAGTCATGCTTGGCCAGTCCAGTACCTCTTAGCTTCTTTAGCAAGGCAGTGCTCTTCTTGACTGCGATGGACTGTCGACCTGTCCAGGGTGTACCTCCTGCCTCTCACACTATGTGTGCTGGGATAGGCTCCAGCAGACCCCGTGACCCCGAGTTCAGGAATAAGCAGATATAGAAGATAAATGAATGAATGGTCTTCTTGGAGGTGTTTTTGGAGTAGTTATCTTGTTGAAATATTGCCCTGCGGCCCAGTCTCCAAAGGAAAGAAATCATGTTTGCATTAGTATGTTTATCTTAGTCTCATCAGATCACAGAACATGGTCACCTCTGAGCATGGCCCTTGATTGCTTATTTAGAAGTCGCCCTGGTTAAGGGCGTCTGCCAAATGCTGTAAATGTAAATGTCCCAGTAATCCTTGTCCTGCTTGTCCTTAGCAAACTATTTATGTGCTTTCTTGTGCATAATCTAGAAGAGGCTTGCATGCAGACCAATTTGATGCAGTGTGTGGTGTATGGACTGAGCACTGACAGACTGACCACCAAACCCTTCAACCTATGCAGCAACACGGGCAGCACTTGTACTTTCCCTGAGACAACCTCTGAATATGACACTGCACTGAACTTCTTTGGTTGACCATGGCAAGGTCTGTTGTGCAAACCTAACTCAGCTGTACATTCACTACTTTATATTGTAGAAGAGTTTCATTTCTCAAGTGTTTTCACATAAAAAGATATAAATATTTATGAAATGTAAGTGCTGTAGTCACTTTTGTGATTTACTATATAGAATACAAACTGTAAGATCTAAGGCACCATCACCCTTACTCATGTCATCTTTGACTAATATTTTAATTTTATGATATAAAACATTAAAGTGTGACAAACATGCAAAAATATTGGAAATTTAGGAAGGGGGCCAACACTTTTTCACACCACTGTAATATACAGACATACTGTAAGAATATAAGGCACCTGCACCCTCTGTCCTATTGATTCCTCAATAAAGGCAAAAAATATACCCTAAAAAATGTTTTAAATGATTATTCCAGAAAATAGAATGAAGACTGCAATAAAAATAGGCACTTAATTCTAGAACTATTATTTAATGTAGTATTTATAATCAGTGGTGTAGTGGTCAGCGCGTTCGCCTCACAGCTAGAAGGTCGTCGGTTCGATTCCTGGGCCTTTTATGTGCAGAGTTTGCATATTGTCCCAGCACTTGCGTGGGTTTCCTCCAGCTCCTCTGGTTTCCTCCAACAGTCCAAAAACATGTGCACTAAATTGCTTGTAGAAGTGAGTTTGAGTGTTTGTGATGGACTAGCAACCTGTTCAGATTGTACCCCTGCCCCTCACCATATGTGTGCTGAGATATGCTCCAGCAGACCTCCGTGACCCTGAGCTAGAGAATAAGGGGGTTAGAAGATGAATGAATGGATGAATTTTTAATCACCATCCTAATAATCACAGATCATTTTTCAGAGTAACATTATGAAGATATTTGATTTACCATCATGAATGAAATAAAGACATATGAACAAGTTAAAAAAACAGGCTTTATTAGTTCTTTCATCAATGATATCTACAATCCTAAAGTCGAAAAGCTGTTACACAAGCACTTAGCTTGGCATTTTAAATAGCTGCAATCAGCAAAAACATTTGTTATTTGTCCTCAACAATTTTAATAATCAGATTATCAAACGGTCTTTGATTGTGCTTGATGACACTATCAGCTGAGCTTTTAAATGAGAAAATATACAGGGATATAAACCTGAAACAGGAGTATACACATTTTTTAAGACAGATTGGACTGAGGGGAATATTAAGAACAAGCCCTGAATTTACTAATCAACCATAACAGAAATCAAACAGGTAAACGATGTCTACTTTGGTCAATTTTTACTGAAGCTGAACAAAATGACCCAAAAAAACATAAATAAAGGACAACATTTTGTAACTCTTTAAAACTCAGTCTTTCGTTTTCATATTCATAATAACTTAGATAAAAAATTACTCATTCACATTACACACACACATATTCAAAAAATGCAGTAATGTCTAAAACAGGATTCAGTTCAATCATAAAAGAAAACGACAAAACTCTACGACAGCCCTATCTTATTAAAGTAGTAAAGACAGGGTCTTCAAGTATGACCTCACTTTCTATTACTGTTACTGTAAACATCATGGCTCTTCTTTAACTATGATGACATTAAAGGTGCACTGGCAAATTTAAAACCAATTTAGGTCTCTTAGTGTCTGACATTAAACATGGTGCATTAAACGATCAGGATTGTTATAACATTACATGGAAAAGTAGTTGGGAAGTAGGTTTTAATCTTTTTTCTAGCTTCTAGCTACATATTCCACCTTAAACGTTAGCAGTCATCAGCAGGAACATGTGGAAGACTGACCAATCAATACGTGTGTATCATTGTTCAGCCCGCTACAGTCTAAGGTGATTTTATCACTCCACAAAGCAGCGACCAATGTAGAGTCTTTTAGTTGCAAATGAAAGGAATATCTTAACTCTGAGAGAGGAAATAAGAAATAAGTTGACTAGATATGCTTTAGTGCATGCACATCTGCAAGACTTGTGGTGCATTATCCCAGTACAGGTTGTTTCTTCCGGAAGTAAATATTCCAACCTACAACATAGCATACAGTGCATAGAACATATACACTTTTTCCTAGGAATAATGCTTAAACAGAAGGAGAAATACGCTCTTACTGACACGTTACTAAATTTTAGACCCTGTAAAATACCAACTCAATGTTTCTTAACACCCTTTAGCAGAAATCCGGCACTAAGCATGCCCCCAAAGTGCTTACAGAAAATTAGGCGAAAACATGGTGCATATAATGTTCAGCCACATTCAGGATTTCACCTGCATGGGAGAAAACAAAGTATGCCATGATATTGTATAAATCGTTGAGCCTCATGGGGTCATATGTATGAAAAAAGGCACCTCATGTCATATTTCAATAAATAAGAAAACCTTTATAATTACAAGTAAAGTAAGAACATTTCCGAATAATCATTTCTTTATTTTCTATACTCTTCTACACAAACAGATAAAAGTCCTAGTATGTATATCTGCAGCCTAGTATGTATATCTGCAGCATTATTTTTTGTGCCAAAATAATGCTTAAACAGAAGGAGAAATACGCTCTTACTGACACGTTACTAAATTTTAGACCCTGTAAAATACCAACTCAATGTTTCTTAACACCCTTTAGCAGAAATCCGGCACTAAGCATGCCCCCAAAGTGCTTACAGAAAATTAGGCGAAAACATGGTGCATATAATGTTTTTGTGCCAAAAAATAATGCAACTTTTCAGAAACTGTTTAAGAAAAGACCATATTGAAAGAATTGTAAAAAATTTACTTAGACGTGGTAGTTAGCACGATCGCCTCACAGCAAGAAGTTTCTGGGTTCGATTCCTAGGCAAGAGGTCTTTCAATCAAGAAATCACTTAAGTGGGACCTGCCGGACAAAATGAAGTAGACCAAAGGATCCTCAAAAGCTAGACAGCATGTTGAGATCCAAAGAAATTTAGAAACAAATGAGAAGGAAAGTAATTGAGATCTATCAGTCTGGAAAAGGTTATAAAGCCATTTCTAACTCTTTGGGACTCCAGAGAACTACAAAAACTTCTGCTGGGCAAAAAGAACATAAAGGCTCATCTCTGTTTTACAAGAAAAACATCTTGATTATCCCCAAGACTTTTGGGAAAATACTCTGTGGACTGACAAGACAAAGTTGAACCTTTTGGAAGGTTGCATTACATCTGGCAACCAACAGTAAAATATGCTGGTAGTAATGTTATGGTCTGGGGCTGTTTTGCTGCTTCAGGACCTGGAAAACTTGCTGTGCTAAATGGAATCATGAATTCTGCTGTCTACCAAAAAAACCTGAAGGAGAATATCCAGCCATCTGTGACCTCAAGCTGATGCGAACTGGGGTTCTGCAGCAGGACAATGATCCAAAACCCACCATCAAGTCCAAAATTTGGAAATCAGGAGGGGAGCAACACTTTTTTACACCACTGTACATGTTTTTGGACTGTGGGAGGAAACCGGAGTACCCGGAGTAAACCTACGGAAGCACGGGGAGAACATGCAAACTCCACACAGAAAGACGCCTTGCTCACTAATCGAACCCGGAATCTTCTTGCTGTAAGGTGACTGTGCTTACCAATATCCACTGCGCCACCCTAATTGATAAATTTATAATCAAATATTGAAAAGGGTTTTACCATGTTCAGGATTTCTTGCTCAGAGTGCACGAGTTTCTGCTTCAATCTTCCTCTCTCCATGTGTATCTGATTCAGGAGAACTTACACATTGCCTAACTGCAATCTCAGGGCCACCACCATAAATTCCCAACAAGTACTGCCATGTCTCTTCAGAGATTTGCCCATAGTCAGCCCCTGCTCATGTACACATACAAACAAACACACACATGGATTGACAGGAAAATTAGAAAACTTAATTATTCTCTCTCATCAGTCAAACTCACCGTGCTTTAATTGTGCATGACCGCCCTTCATCAATGAAATCTTACTGTTGTCGATTGGGCCTGGAGGTTCTACAAGGACCAGAAACAGGAAATAAAATACAGATACTAGAAGAAAGTTTGAATTAAAAGGCTTACATCTCACTGTTTACATATTGAAACTAAGCAGTGTGGGTGGTCTTGGCACACCTTTGCTGGTGTTATTATATTTTCCGAACAGCAATTTATAGCTGTGTAAAAAAAAAAAGTCAAGAGTATAGTCTCCTTTGGTTTACATTTACATTTACAGCATTTGGCAGACGGCGGCTAAAGTAAGTATTTATACATGTATGTATTTCAGCATAGATAAAGACCTTTGCTAAAACAAAACTGACAGCAAAAACAAATCAAATAAATTTTAAAATAGCTTAAAAAAAACTTTTAAATAAATAATACATTTTCACAAAATTAGAAGACACCACTGATGAACTTGCAATTGTACAATCTTACAGACTTACTCTTTATTTACATTTACACCAGTTTTTAGATACACTATTTATAAGGTAGACAATAAGACTAAGCCAAGTTTACGAGTCATTTAAACTAAGAGTATTTCAATTTTTTTTTAGATCAACAGGAGACATTAAAATGGTGTTTAAATGTGCCTACACCTTTAATAGAAATCATTCTGGTTCATTTAAAGTTTGTCTGTGAATCCATAAATTGTATTATTTTTTATTCATTAATCAAGTTCGTTTTGCTCATTGTGCTGCTTTTAAACATGTGAGTGTGTTTACACTATGAGCCATTGTTCTTCTGTCCCTCTTGCCAATAAACTGCTGTAATGCACACGCCTAAGTGTACACCAAAAATTTTGCAACCTGTACTGGAAGGAAACCTTTCATGTGACATACCAGGTAGTTACTTGGAAAATATGTCAAGATCAGGCATGTACAGAAGGAACATTCACTCTAAATTATCAGAAAATATTGTTGAAGTAATTTTTGTGAAATAAAAATGTAAAAATAATGCCACCTCTCTCAACCCAATTTACAATGTTTAACCAATTTGGCTATTTTCATTCAGATTGAGGTTTTTACATGGATCATTTTTACTTTGGTTTTGCTTTTAAACTGATTGGAATCAGAATACAGTGTTCCATGGGCTAGTATTACATATAGAACATAAAATGACATCCATGAAAAAAAACTAGTGGTAGACATTTTCATATGATTTTTATATGTATCAGCAGTGTGTTCTTACCATTGTCTTTACCCTTGACAAAGTTCTCCCATTCCCTGAACCACTGCATGCTGATGCACAAAATAACTGTTGGAGCCTCTTCAGCCTGAAACTCCTTATTGAGCTACACGTACAGAAAAACTGTTTTTTATTTGAAAAAAAAGGGAATACATGATAGTTAAAGTTTCTTTGTTAGTTTATGTTCTGACCTTGATGAAGGTGTCAATTTCAGTTTTTCTACGTTTTGCCAAGGCCTCAATCTCCACTTGGCAGATAGTACACACATACAGATGATTTACAGCTGGTCCTCCTCCAAACCTGCATCATGTGAAAGCTTAAGCATCTTAATTATGAATTGTGTATGAAAGATAACACACACAAAATTGCCACTGTATTAAGAGTACAGTGATAAGGTCAAATCTGCTGTTCAAACTAAACAACTTCAAACTCTATTATACCTATTAACACAGTTTTTAGATGTTTTTTTTCCAAATTTGCATTAAAACACAGTAATAAAAAAAAACTGCTTTTCAAAAAGATTAATCATTGTCAAATACATACGCTAGAAAACTGCTCCAGATTTAGTAACCTGTAATTATGAAAAATATTGTCTATTAACAGAATAAGAACTGATCAGTCCATTTACCTGTTGTAAAGGTATTCCCACACATTTAGAGGCAGAATCACCACCAGATCATCCACATAGTGATATTTGGTAGGAGGGATTCCTAAACAATACGGTTACAGTGTAAAGGAATGTAGTTGCTTATATCTGCATTAATATACATATGTGCATTTCTAATTATTATGTGCATTTATATTAATATCTGCATTAAGCACTGTGTATGTCACTCTGGATAAGAGCGTCTGCTATATGTGCATTTGTATACCTCCATGCTGACATAGGAAGGTATGATTAGTGATTGGTCCTGGTTCAGTAAATGTGTTGAACTTGTTCAACCATTCTCTGGAAACGTAGAATTGCAAAAGACTTGGCTCTTTCATATTAGCCAGAGCTATAACTTTCTGTCGCTCTCTTACAGACTCCTCACTGCTCTTCCTTGGAGGAGAAAAAACAACAAATACATGATTAAAGATGATAGCAAAAAGAGTCATTGTCTTGAATCAAATGGAAGCCCTTGCAATTATTAGATAAAGAAAAATAAGAAGATTTAAAATATTTAATTTTCCATTTTTAGATTTAGATTAACAATCTGCAAATAGTCTTAGGCCCTGTCCCAACACCCACATAAAATAGCTAAAAAAGCTAAGCATGTTGTACCTGTAAAAAAGGACATAGGCCTCCGCGTTCTGCACAACTGTTTCATGGACTTCTGTTACATACTGATCATCAAACTCGTACCACTGGCCATTGATAACATTCTGACAATATGCTATGTAGTGGCCACCTAAACGAAAGACAAAACATTTAAGTGCATTTAAAACAAAACATTTAAGTGCATTTACATTAAAAAAAAAACCTTAAGATAGAACGTGTTTCTATACATTTTCAGAAATGTCTTTCTATATATTTTCATATATTCATATTTTAAAGAATGATTTTAGCCTGGAATAAATAAATAAATAAAATATTTTTACAAATAATAGATAAAAAATTCTTCAACTATATCAGTTGTGTCCTCGTGTAGGAGAACATTTCCTTACATGTAGCAACATGGGTAAAAATAGGTGGTTAGATTTGAACTTTAATTGATTTGGAGCATAAGAAGTAAAGTGAACATGAAAGTACTCTACAAAAATATGTTCTCCCTTATATTATATTATATTCATTTATTCATCTTCTATAACCACTTCCCTAACTCTGGTCACAGGGGTCTGCTGGAGCCTATCCAACGAGAGGCAGGGGTACACCCTGGACAGGTTGCCATTCCATTGCAGGGCCACACATGGACAAACAGCCACACACTCTCACTCTCACTCCTATGGTCAATGAAGTCACCAATCAACCTAATGTACACGTACACTTTTGAACATGTGCTTGTACATTTGACTGTGGGAGGAAGCCCACGCAAGTGCAGGGAGAACATGAAACCACAGCTTAGGAATCGAACCACACTAATCATCAGCATTAAAACAGAGTTGTGAAACATGATGTGAAGGTAGCATCATCATTAAAGTAGAATCAAGTATTTTTTATTTGCATTGTAATACCAGTATCAACATTTATATACAACACTGTGCTCTGTGCAAAGCTGATGGAAATGTAATTACACTAGTAAGCAAGTGCTGACTTACTTCCTGCTGTGCCATGGTGGCAGATGACAGAGAGGAGATCGTAAGTAGTAATTTGGGAAGTGCTGTCTTTGGCCAAGAAAGGCTGCATGTCCAAACCTTCCAGTGGAAAAGACACATGGCTGCTGATCTTAAAGGAATACATCACCTCATGCCGGAAACGTTTTAAATGAATGCACAAAATCTGTGTATAGCAAAGGAGGAAATGTATACAGATTTAAAGTAAACTCTTTTGCATTGGCTCAACTATAATGCATGAATGCAGAGGTTTACCTCTGGGAGTTGCAGGACTTTACAATATTTGACACCATTTCTCAACCTGTACCAAGCACACATTTATATTTAAAATGATGTATTTAAAGAAATAGTCATCCAATAGACAAAATGAACGTATACTAAGATGCTTACTTTTTACACCGTTCACAGCTGTACATGTTATCCCCTAAGCCAAAAACAGACATTTCAAAAAAATTTCACATTTGTTAACATCCAAAACTGAAGCATAAAGTAATAAGAAAAAAATAATAATGTTTGTGTTTCACCTTTTAGTTCATCTGCAGCAAAGAATGCAGCAAGGCAGTCTTCTAGTGTAACGACAGGACCCCAAAACCAGCTGGGGACACAGGACACTACAAACCTAAATACACACGCACACGCACTTCAGATTAAACAAGAATACAGTAATTTTTATGTGAGAGAAACTGTTATTTAATCCCCTGCTGATTTTGTATGTTTGCCCACTGACAAACAAATGATCATTCTATAATTTTAATTGTAGGTTCATTCTAACAGTGATAAATAGAATAACAAGAAAAACACATTTTAGAAAATATATAAATTCATTTGCATTTTAATGATCTCAACTCAAACCTTCAGCTGAAAGAGCTTGATTTTGGTCTTATCTGACTACAACACTAACACTGTTCTCCTGTAAATTATTCAGATTGTCATTATTGGCCAGTTCTTTGGTCTTGGTTGACTGCTTCTGTGCAAGGGAATGTTGCTAATCTCACCTCTTGTGTACCTCTTGTACACCTCTTGTATAAAAGAAATCTTGCTTTATTTACAGGATCAAATATTTATTTTACTCATTAAAAGGCAAATCAATGTATAACTTTTTTGAATGTTTTTGTTATTTTGTTTCTCGCTGTTGGAATTATCCTACCAACAAAATTAAAGGCTGATCACTTCTTTGTCGGTGGGAAGAATCAGCTAATGTTCGCCCTCACTGCATTGGATTTGTTTGTAAGCATCTGCTGAATGAAAGCAAACTAAAATATATATATGCATTTACTCTGGTTTCACACCTGCGTATCGACTCCACAATGTAGGAGAGCCAGCTCTGGGCAGCGAAGGTGTCTGTGCACACCCCTATCTTGGATGGAATACTCTGGTGGATGGAAGAGTGGAGTTTAGCGAGGTCTTCTTTACCGGGAATTGGCAGAGACAAATCTTGAAAGGTCTCGACTGTTGTTGACAACTAGAGAATAAAAAAAAGACTGCTAATCTGCTGCAACATAAACACATTTAAACTGTGACATCCTAACGTATCACCACAATCTCATATACACTAGTGCTTTTCTCTTTTAAAGAGACATGTGTGCCCTTACCCGGTCACATGTCAAACACTGGACCAGGCTCAGAATTGAGCCATCAAAGATGTCAGAAATAATGCTGTGGAATCTGGACTGCTTCTTCTTTTTGGTGCACAGCAGCATCTGAGCTATTGGTTACATACAAATAAATAGTTATTATTGCATATTTTAACATTTTATTAAAAAGAACTTTTAACATTTAGGGAAAGTTCCTTTGGCCAAACAACAGAAGAACAAAGAAATGTATACAATACATACAGATTTAAAACAAATATAAACCTTTCCTATTTGTTCATTCATTCTTTTTCTATACCCGCTTATTCCCAAACTCGGGGTCACAGGGGTCTGCTGAAGCCTATCCCAGCATTCATACGGCGAGATGCAGGGGTACACCCTGGACAGGTCGCCAGTTCATCGCAGGGCCACACACACACACAACCA
>JAOTQW010000023.1:3944487-3961054 GCA_026260075.1 Sisor rabdophorus
AACATGCAAACTTCGCACAGAAAGACCCCAAGCCCAGGATTCGAACCCAGGACCTTCTTGTTGTGAGTCGACCGTGCTAACCACTGCGCCACTGTGCCGCATAAGTACACAATTAAAGAAAATTATTCTACAGGTTAATCAATAATAGAAAATGTTTCATTGATCTAACCTGTGTTCTAAAGCTCTGGATAAAATGCCTTGATATTGTATGTGATAGATACAGATCAGACAAACGCTATTTAGGTCCTGATAGAAGGTAGTATTAAAAGGAAGTTTTCTATGACTCTATTGATTGCACCAAATTTGAGATTTAGAGAATTCACAAATTTTTTTATAAATACTGCATTTGAAATGATTAAATTTAAGAAATGAAAGTGCTAAAATATGTTTGAATAAACATTTCATTCTATGTGAAAAGTGCTACAATTTAAAGTAGTGAAAGTATAGCTTGTGTAACAGTGTAGATTTACTTATCGAAAAGAAAAAAAAAAGCTCAACGGTCCATTTTGTTACCGTCTCAGGTATTACCATATGCCGCACACTGCATCAAATTTGTCTGCATGGCTATCATTCCAAAAGAAAGCCGCTTCTAAAGATAATACAAAAGAAAGCCTTCAAACAGTTTTCTAAAAGATAAGCAGGCTAAGGACTGGGACCATGTGCTGTGGTCTGAAGGAAAACTTCGATGTCATGATAATATGGTGTCAAGCATGTGTGGCAAACACTAGGTGAGGATTAAAAAGAGTGTGTCTCACCTACTGTCAAACATGGTGATGGCATTGTTATGGTCTGGGGCTGCGCGAGTGCTGCCTGCACTGGGGATTGACACTTCATTGACGGAACCATGAATGCTATCGTATACTGTAACATATTGAAGCAGAGCATGATCCCCTCCTTTCGGAGACCCCCAACACATCTCTAAGACGACCACTGCCTTGCTGAAGTAGCCTAGGATAAAGGTGATTGACTGGCCAAGCATGTAACCAGACCCAAATCCTACTGAGCATCTGTAGGGCATCCCCAAACAGAACGTGGAGGGCAGCAGGGTCTCCAACATCCACCAGCTCTGTGATGTCATCATGGAGGAGTGGAAAAGGATTCCAGTGTCAACCTATGAAGCTCTGGTAAACTCTATGTCCAAGAGGGTTAAGGAAGTGCTGTAAAATCATGGTGGCCAGACAAAATATTGAAATTTTGGACCCAATTTAGACATTTTCTCTTAGGGGTGTGCTCACTTTTGTTGCCATGGGTTTAGACATTAATGGCTGTGTTAAGGTTTTTTTTTTTGGTAAGACAGCACTTTTTTAATGTTACACAAGTTGTACATTCACTACTTATATTGTAGCATAGATTTATTTCTTTAGTGTTTTACATAAAAAGATACAATAAATATTTAAGAGAAATGCAAGGGATGTAATCATCTCTGTGACATACTGTAACAGCATATTGTGTATGCATAAAAGACAAAGCAGAAGCTAAAAGAACAAAATTCTACTGACTAACAAATCAGTGATGTTTTTGACATTAAATATTATGTAACTGTGGCTCAAAAAAGCGAAAGCTTGCAGTAGGAAAGATGTCAGAAGACTTTTGCAAAGGCGGATAATCCAATTAGGAAGAGACCAATAAATACTAAAGACATCAAAATCATCTCCTTCCTTTATGATTTATTTGTAATGTTGAAAACTACCACTCAAGCCCAGCCTGGGAAAATGTTAACATTTTTGAATGTTTAAATTTTCTAGATTAGAGAAAGTAACAAAATCAGCTCTGCTGCTAAATATTAGCCATGTTACTAATGCAAGCTGACAAATTACTCGTTTAAAATATTACAAATTTTCATAAACAGAAAAAAGAATCTTAATCAAATACAATCAGATCAATTTAAATACAGACCATAAAATAAGAACTATTCCAGATTATTTCATTCATAGAGTACCGAATAGGTACAGAGTCAGAAATGTTTAGTTTAGTGCATTACATCTTCATTTAAGCAAATTAACACGCCACAGAAAAGCCAACTGATAACATCTTAAACATATACAAAACACACTGACTGCAAAGTCTGTAAATTCCTGTAGAAATTTAAGTTTAAGCATAGGCACCATCAGTTAAAAACCTCATTAAATTCGGTCATACAAAACAACGAATGCTGGAAAAACTACAGTGCATAAGTCAGTTGTCTGAAACGGCATATCACACCTAAATATGTGTGGAAAAAGCTCTTGTGTCGCTTTCTCCTTCTTTTCAAAACTGCTGGAGCCCTGGGGGATCACTATTACAATTTTAGCACTGGATTTCCAACCTGCTTTTTATGCTAAAAAAAATTCAAACAATGATAAGGTGCTCTTTCATTTTTCTGCTGGGGTTTTTATTGTAACAAAAAATGGTGAGGGAGCTGACTGAAATAGTAGACTTTTGAAAAGTTTTGAATTTTTTTTTTGTAAAGTTATGTTTTTATCTCAGCACGATACACATACCCACATAGCTCTTATTTGCACACACCTATCACCAGCCTCCATTTAAAATGAGGAACTTAAATTCCCAAAAGACATGATATGTAAACAACACCTTAAAAAAACCCTATTGATATAGTATGTTTTCTTCTTATTACATAAACTTTAATTTAGTGTAATAGGTTACTGGTAACTTTAACAAACACTAGGCTTTTTAAAGAAGATTTGTACATTGCTCTAGGTACAGCAGTCTGCTAAATAATGTAAATGGAAAGTTTAAAAAGAGAACAATTGCACAAGCTAAAATATATTTGTACAATTCTTTTTAAGGCATAGTACAGATATTTTAAAAAAATATTACTAAAATCGCAGCTATCCTGGTATTCTTATTTAAGTCCCATGTTGTGAACAGTATTTCAAGTATATGATTTATTTAACACACTTAATTTGGAACTTTGGTTTCAAGCTTTTAAAATTTCTTTAGTACATTTGGCTATCCTGCTGTAAAGAAGATTAACAAAATATATATATATTTTTTTTAAATCATAAGTTGTATTTTGAAGGCACTACAGAATGTGATTGATGTTTAATCACATACACGCATGCGCATGCACAGTGAACTAAGGCACTAGGATGCGGTAGAGGGTATGTGCGTATTCATGTATAGGTTACTCGACTACAGGGTCTCTGAAGAATCTATTTGTACCTGGAGGAGTAATACTCTTCCTCAAGCTCGTACAGGTCAACAGCGATCTCATCACGCAGGGAGATGAGCTTCTTGTCGCATTCCTCCTGCAGGGCTCGCAGCTGTTGGTTGCGTAGGCTGATGGCCTCGTTGACAGATGGAAAATCATTTAGAATCAAGAACTGCTTCAGATCTGACACCAGCTTCATCAGAGACTCACCAGCCCGCACCTTTTTTATAATATGTACAATTTGAATGCCAATAAACAAGACAAGGGTTATCATCTGTCAAATTAAGACTTTAGAGAAATGAGTTTCTAAAGGATTGTTAAAAAAAAAAATCTTACAATGTTGGCAGCTCTGACATGCATTTCGTAGTGGTCCTGCTCCGCTTGTGTTGCTCTAGACACTTGGGTTTCATCTTCCACCTGAGTAATCATTTAATATTTGTTTTTTTTAACCACACAGAATGGCACCAACCCCATGACACAATATAAGGTTTGACTCCCCACCACACACACATTGTGCACTGTTACTACAAATAAAACATGACTGAAGGCCCCCGAAGTCATGGGCCCATAGAATTGTACACACTGTCTGTAAAGCAAAGCAAATTGCAGCGGTGTTTAGACATACTATCCTTTGTAACTGGGCTGAACAAATCTAAATAAAACTCATGACACTTAAAATAGACAAATCAGCAGAAAAGCAGTGTAGCATGTTGTGCAATAACCTTGGGTTACACAGGTTGGGTTGAACAGGAGCATTTTGTCAGTTGAGTAACAGTTAGCTTTAAAAAAAGATGCATAACAGTGTTGTGTAGAAACTGTCTTACTGAAGTCACTGATTTGTTTTAGACTTGTTCCAAACTTTGTTTTTGTCGATTTATTTCTGTGGTTACATCATGATTTTTACAGCTTTAAAGGTCTGGAATATTGGTTGAAAGAATTACACACAAATACCTTTATTTTATTGTTAAGCACTGAATAGACATAAAACATTGCACAGTACTGTTATGTGGGTTAAGGTGCCGGCAACCACATGCTGCCCAGCCCAGGTCCTTTAAGGTCCAAACTTTATATCTCCTGATTTTATCCCTATAAATAAAGTTTTAAAAAATCCTCAAAATCTTTTAAAAACCTGTATGATACATCATGCAAGCTACTGTAGTTAGAACAATGAACAATGAGTGGTGATTAATAAGCACTTTACACAGAGTGCTGTGCATCTGCCCACATGATAGACATGTCGCTGTACATACAGACAACCTAAATTAATATAACTAAAATATTCATAAAAAATTACTACCCCTTTTAGTTAGGTTGTGCTTTATTATAAGAGGATATTATTAGGACTGTACCATTGTTTCACATGGCTTTCATATGTTTATATGATTCAAACACTTGGCAATTTAAACCTCACACGCCAAAAAAAAATGCTGATTTAAACTAAAAAAAGGTTTTAAATGAACTCTAAATTACATAGAACACTAATGTGTATGTAGGACACAGGGAACAGGAAAGTCCTATAAGTGGGTTAAATCCTGTAGAATTCTGTCTGATGATTTTATCCAAAGGGACTCGATTAAGACAGGACATGACTGAGTGATGAAAATCTGCAAAACTAGCTTATATTGTCTGTCTGCAGTGGTATGTATATTTTTTCAAGGTTTACACCAAGTTGCACACATGCTAGGAAAATTTAATCTCTAGTCTCTTGCAAGGTGTTTTATTTAGCACCCTGGGGACCTGGAAAACGTTCCATTTCACTGTGCTATAAATGGTTGAAATGACAATTAAATCTTCTTGATATTGGATACAGTTGCAGTGGCAGCATGGATATTATTCTGGGAATGTAACTGACAACCTTTCGACAAGAAAGGTTTAACCCCTGTGACAATGGGTGTAAATTAACTGTTATAGCCCAAATACACCCACCTTGGCAGTTTTGATGATCTCATTGAAGTTGTCCATTATGGATCTGATATCATCTTTCAGTCGCTTGTTGTAATTCTGCAGTAGAGTCTCCTTACTTTGCGGAAGCACCCTTTGTGTGGCCATTTCTTATCGTAAGTTTTCTCACTGAAAAGAAATGAAAACAACACGTTTTTCGTTTTTTAATTAATTGCGATAATAATTCACTTCCATACAATTGACTTAGACGTTACAACAACGTTGCCTATGAATATAAATTACTGAATTACTAAGTACTCCAACGCTAGAATCTATATTTATAATTAAGCTACTTAAACTCGTAAAAGGGTAGTGCGTTTGTATATTTTAAACAAATTACTTGCATTCTCCAAACGCTTCTTCTGTCGCTTAATAAAGACGTCACTTCCGACCGCCGGGCATCTTAAAATTACCCACAAACCATTTCTTCTTCCTTTCTATCTGAACCAACATGGTGAGTGTTAAACAGTTTTTTGGTTAGAACCACAGACTTTTAAAATCGGTAAACATCTGGTATATACCATCATCAAAGTTTAGACAAATGCCATATAGGCAGTTTACACTCTATCTAAATTACGTCTCGACATATATTATAAAGAAATAAAGCTGTAACGTATTTATATAGGGTTTCCCCCCCCCCTGTTAGCTGATTTGTAGCGCGCTGTGCGTTATGGCCGTAGTTTGCGGAATTACCTTGCTTTTGATTTTTGGAAGCTTCGTGGTTTGAGAATTTGTTGCATTTATTTAATTTCTCTTTCTGTATTTAAGTTATTTGGACATGTACTACTAGCTCTTGTTGTTAGGCCAGTAATGGCCTTTCATTGCTATACACTGCGTTTAAGCATGTTAGCTGTGGCTGTAGCTACTTGACTCATGAGCTTGAAATCGTTTTTTTTTTGGTTTTGTTTTTTTACGCGAGAGTTCTGTGTTTTGAGATTATCTACTGAATAAAACGCCGTCTTTTTAGTGTTTTCAAATGACACCCCTCCCCCCAAGAATATTAGAGGTTTGGATTTTGTTACCACTCCCGAATGACAGAACTGTGTCATTAGAACAGCATATAACGTGTTTAATTTTTTTAGTTGCTTTATTTTAAGCCTAAACGTTTAGGTTGGGAAGAAAAACGAAATGATTCTAATTTTAATCTATGATCGGAAGTGGCTTTTGCAGTGATGGGTTGAATTTCTTCACCTGAAAACTCATGTGGAGCAAAAACACGAGCTTTTTAAATCTGAGCATAAGCCCCTTTATTGCGACTTGTATCTTTTTGATCATTGATGCATTATTTTAAAGATTTTTTTTTTAGCCCAAAGGAAAGAAGGCCAAGGGGAAGAAGGTGGCACCTGCCCCCTTAGTGGCTAAGAAGCATGAGGTCAAAAAGGTTGTGAACCCCCTGTTTGAGAAAAGGCCGAAGAACTTTGGAATTGGTGAGTCTGGAATGTAAATACTTTTTTAAGTGGTGCAGATGATGTCAAAGAATATTTGCTATCTTAACAGCAATGCAGACAATTTTTCCCACCAAGATCGCTGATGCACCATGATTGGCACTGTGTAGGGTATGGTGGGTTTAATTTGACCTCATGAGTTCTTTTGAAAATTAACCAGGTCAGGACATACAGCCCAAACGGGATCTGACACGGTTTGTAAAATGGCCCCGATATGTCCGTCTCCAGCGTCAGAGGTCTATCCTGTACAAACGTCTAAAAGTTCCTCCTGCGATCCACCAGTTCAACCAAGCTCTGGACCGCCAAACTGGTAAGCCAGTTGATATGTTCGTCCTCATAATGCTGTATAATTTCATGCACATGAATTAAATGTAGTTCTGTGGCCTTTTTAATTAAGATCCCTGATGCACATTTATTTTTAGCAGAGGTATTCTACACACAGGCTTTAATTACACTAAATTCTTGATTAAGTGCCTAGATATTCATAATGGCAGCTTATTTTATTGATTCAATTATACATTAGTTTTATGACCTTTATTAAGCAAGTCTTAAACAGGTTTTTAAAACTGTTTCCATTGTTTAGTTCTTCACCTTTCGGCTGCTCCCATTTAGGGGTGGCCACAGCGAATCACTTTCTCCACCTAGCCCTATTCTCTATACCCTTCTCACCCATGTTTCCATTATTTACTTAAAATAGATAATCACCTAGGGTATTTTTACCTTGGTGTATTAATTTGCTTTATGGTCTGTATTTAATTTGTAGCTTTTTTTTTCATTAGCTACCCAGCTGTTTAAGTTGGCCCACAAATACAGGCCTGAGACCAAGCAGGAGAAGAAGCGCAGATTGCTGGCTCGTGCTGAACAGAAGGCTGCTGGAAAGGGAGACACCCCAACGAAGAGGCCACCTGTCCTGCGAGCAGGTAAGTGGATTGTTTCCTTTTCTGAAATTGTACTTTGTTGTGGGCACTGTAAGCTAGTTTACTGCAATTTGGGAGTTTAGGGAAGACCGCATAAATGGATAAACCCTTTAGTTTTAGATGAAGCTGCCAAGTGTTTTATTGGCAGGGTTCTGTTCCTTTCCATGAAAGGGTCTGCTTGGAATAAAAGTAACAAACCAAATTTACAAATTCCAGAGTAATATAAATCCTTGTCTATACAGTCTTTATACTTTTTACACCGGTAGTTTCCATATATTGGTCCCCTTAACAAAGTGAGTGATGGTGCAGTATTAGGGTTAAGTTCACATGACCTGAATTGCAGATTATCATTAGCACAACCTAATTGTGTTCAACACATTTAATAAACAGGTTTTTAGGTTGTTGCACTTTTAGTTTAGTCTACCAGTTTTGGTCTATTCAATGACTATACTCTTGTGTCTCTGCATGAGGGCGTCTTAATTTATGCAAATTTATGAACTAAGCATCTGAACTAGTGCTTCTCTATACTGGAATATAACAATGATGCTGGTTTGGTTCAACAAATCATGAATTAGTTTTTCTTACTTGGTTTAGTTTTAACATTTCCTCCCCTATTCATTTTAGGTGTAAACACAGTCACATCCCTTGTTGAGAGCAAGAAGGCCCAGCTGGTTGTGATTGCTCATGATGTTGACCCAATTGAGGTTAGTGCTCTGTTTGGCTGGAGCTTAGTGTTATGTTTAGCCGGTAAATTCTGTTGTGATTGCTGCAAGGATGTCTGAATTGTTACCTGAATGTTCTATGAACAAAGTATACTAGCTTTTAAACCCTAAACAACAATTGCAGCAGTTTAATTTAATTACTTTAATTGCATATTGAATAATTTGTTTACTTTTTCCCTTTGCATGCCTCATTCAGTTGGTGGTGTTTTTGCCTGCTCTGTGCCGTAAAATGGGTGTTCCATACTGCATTGTCAAAGGAAAAGCCAGACTGGGACGACTCGTGCACAGAAAAACCTGCACCTCTGTCTGCTTCACACAGACCAACCCGTAAGTGTGCCCCCTTTCCACCTTGTTTGCATGCCCAACCTCTTGGCTATGATGTCTGAATTTCTTCAACTGAATGATCATGTTGATTCAAATGAGCTTTTTAACACTGAGCTCAAGAGGATTTTCCCTTAGTGTGAAGAGTATTAAAGAATTTGCAGATAAAGAATGCAATTAACCTTTAATTTGATTTTTAGTGAGGACAGAGCTGCTCTTGCCAAGCTGGTTGAGGCCATCAAGACCAACTATAATGACAGATATGAGGAGGTCAGTGCAGTACATTTATGGAATAAATTTTTTTGTTTTTAAATGTTGATTCATTTTAATCATACTTGTTATTTCTCTCCCCCCCCCCCCCAAACACACACACACACAGATCCGACGTCACTGGGGAGGTAACATTCTGGGCCCGAAGTCGACAGCTCGCATTGCCAAACTCGAAAAGGCAAAGGCCAAGGAGTTGGCTACTAAACTAGGTTAAACATCTAGCACGGATGTTTGTTAGTAAAAGAATAAAAAAATTAAGAAAATGGTGTTGTGGACATTTATTTCCTAGCTAACAAGGTTAGCTGCACTTAGTGATTTTGATTTGAGTATGAAATAAAGGCATATAACTGGATTTCTTTAAAGAAGCAATTTCATGAATTGGCAAGACGACCCGAGTTACCATGTTCTTCTTGTAGCATTTGCAACACTTAAAATATAGCGCATCTGTTCTTGTAGTTCACTATTGAATTGTCTTAAAATGCTCAAGCTTTGTGGTATCTATAATTGCATCAGTTTAACTGAGTTGCAAATAAAGGTCCTAGCAAGGTCTTATAAATTTCCTTAAGTTTTAGCTAGAAAATGAATAAAGATGTTGGTTATATATAAAGGCAAAACAAGTGTACAATTTCATACCCTAGTTCGACAGCAATTGGTTAGTTGAGTAAATTGTGTAAGGGGGCTATTACTAAGTGACATTTCATAGCCAGAGCATATTTTCTAAATGAGTGAGTGTGTGAGACTCTGGGTCTGAGCCTTGCTGAGTTTAAGTACGTGAGCAACAACAAAAACTGCTTTTTAAAAAATTTGCCAAAAGTGCTTTATTTATGCACATCATCCATAGGCTGTACAAAATTTAGTTTTGTTTTATAAGATGTGTCTAATGAATTTTGCATACCACATATAAGAAGTTACAGCACATAGTCCGTACCTAGAAATGAAAAAAAGTGGTAATTTATGAGCTGGTACTTGTAACTTTCTATATTAGTTCATAATTTCTACTACTTTTAATAAAATAAGTCATGGGTTTTAAGTAAGCAGAACCATCAAAATTTAGGCGCTGAAATACAGTAATATAAATAATGATTTCTTGCTTTGAGAATTAAAATATATTAAGTGCCCAGGTCTGTCATTTTTATCTACATTCAAGAGGTTTATTTAATCTAAGGTCATTAAAACTAAGATGAACATTTTAAGGACATAAAGCATTAAATGACAAAGCAAAATCTTAGTTTCTTAGACTCACCATGTGATGATGTACTGCATGTGTTCATTGCGCAGTGTTACTCTGGTCTGTCCTCCTATTGGTCCTCCAGGTATTGTACTCTCTGTTTCACAATACAAATATTTTAATATAATAAAAAAATAAGCGAGTATAGATAATGAATACATTTATTTTCTCTAGTTTGCCTGATCCTCACCCAAACATTTTAATGTTTAGACAATTGGTCACTGATGTCTGTATATTAAAAAATTACCATAAAAATGGAACACCAACCTCTTTACATGACATTTGTGTTTGATACACCCACAACAATAATTTATCCTGTAAAAAATCCTGGAGGTCTGGGGCTGTTTAAGGGTATGAGTGAGACTAAATCCGCATGGGCATTTTTTAACTTGGAGTGTTTAAGTGGCCTTTTAAATTGGAATTTAATATGGAACCCTGACCCATCACAGCATCGATGAAGATCTTCTCAGTCCCGGTTGCTTTGGCCATGGCCTCTAAGTCACGATAGTGCCACAGATTCGCCTCTGCGTTGTTCTGAGGAACAAAAGGCTTGCGCTGCTCTGTCAAACGCACCACGCCCACCAGCTCCATCTCATCATTTACCTGCAAATAATGCCACAAAATATCTACACACTTTTCAGCTCAATTCAACTGCTACACCTGTTATTAGTAAACAGCAAAAAACCATCCCATGACTAAATTAACTAATAAGTGGAATAAAGAAAATTATTACCTGACCCTTCATTCTTGTTTCTGGTCTAATTTTATTTTTGGGTACAAAACCTCGATTCACCAAGATCGTAATCCTACAGGATCAAAAATGGGTACAGAAAAAAAAAAATCTTGTTTGTCAAATTAAGCAAAATAAGTCCTAATAATTATTTCCTTCTAAGTGAACTTCATGTAAAGTGTGTCATAGTGTGTTTTGATACACACCCTAGATCAGTACAGTAGAAGGGAGTGATGACATTAGCTCCACTGTCTGGGCTTGATGACAGTTTGCCTGCCTCTCGAGCTTCTCTTTCAGGATTCACCAATGAACGGGGTAGAATGTACAACTCCCGAGTGTGATCGAAACGGCCTCGCACCTTTACGCAACAGTATTCCAGATTGTTCAGCTCTACAGGACTGCGCCATGGAATAATTTACGTACACGTTACATTCAGTTCTTTCCACGTTTTAAGACAAAAAAAGGCCTGACTCACTCTGTGGGAAGCGGAATTGGCTCTGCAGTGGTCAATATGTGAAGGTCTTCAATCAGCTTCAGCTTCCACTGTCTCCGCTTTACCTTTAAATGTAGAAATACTGTTAAGACCTTTTGCATCTTTCTGAAACCTACTCAAGCCCACTCAAAGCGTACTGGGCCCAGAGCCTAAACCAAGAACACTGATAATTTAGGAAAACTTTAACTGTTTGTCGTATATAAATTATGGCAGAATTTTTTGGGGTGACTTGGGGTCGTAGTGCAGATTAAGGTACAATGCGGTGCAATGTGCAATGAAGGCTTTCGCTTAGGAGTGGCAGCCCAGAGTTGTGTATACACGTATACACGTACACACACACACATATACATATATATATATATATATATATATACATATTATATATGTATTCCATACATATGAATATATAGACTAGCCAATTCACCTAAAAATATTCAAGTAGAATTAGAAAGAAACACCTGGTTAAACCATTGGCTATACTACATGCAAGAAAAGCTACCAAAACATTTACTATAAGTAAGGAATTTACCTGCCAGGTCCCAAGGCTGAAGGTGGTGAATGGGATCAACAGCAAAAACCATTTGATTATAGAATCTTTCTTCCTTTCCTCCTGAGCAACGGTGGGTTTAAACCTCTCAGACTTGACTGTAAATTTAACTATAAAACAAATTAAAAGCTGATAGCATAAAAAACTAATATTGCATTGGCACCTTTTACTATGGGGAATTTACCGTAAGAACTAAAGTGTGATGATACATTGACATTATCTATTAACATGATCATGTATATCATTAAAAAAGTGTGATATACTAAATTTGCTTTTAAGCACCAAGGTTTGTGCACATGGAGATAAAATTCTGCATTTGTGACTTACATTTTATTGTGAGGGCGGTAAGATTTTTCTTAAACAATAAAAAATGTACTCGTGTCTAAGAGTGTTTTCTCACCTATAGGTGGATTTCTCTGGAACTGTGGGTTAAATAACAAAAATTTTGCGATTTCATCTTGTTTTGGTTCGCATTCACGAAGCAGTATTTCTAAAAGGATCAAACTTTGTTAATACAAGTAACGTGCGAGTAAACTCTCCTTTAATTTAGTCAGAGTGCATCTGTTTATCTTCCGGGATACCGTTCAACATTTTTATCCCTCAGAACAGACAGACAGACAGTCAGTCAGTCAGCACTTTCTCTGGATTATTGTGGCTTTTTGGCTGTTATATTACTTAGGTATTTTGAGCAGCAATCAAAACTTAGCCGGAACATGCTTACCATGCACCTATTGCGGAGAAGACATTTTAAAAAAGACGTGGTTTGAATTTAAATGGCGTTAATTGCTTTCAAAGTTAAAATGACCAACGAACTACTCCAGAGTTCGTTTGCAATCGGGTCTGGGTGTTTACACATAAGCGGTTTCGGAACCTGTTTCGGTTTGTTTAGGCATGTGGGTGTGCACCAAAAGAACCGAACCAAGATAAAATTGTAACATTGTAGCTATTTAACCCCTGGTTTCAAACCAGATATCAATCTACAGGTGTAAAAGAACCCTTACTAATGTGAAATGTAAAACTTGTATAATAAAAGTAAAAAAAGTATTATTATTATTTGTTTTATTTATTTCTTTTTAAAGTACATATTTTTTTGAAGGAAAAAAATCTTTCGTTTAAATACAAACCATTGAATCATATGATTAATATGAATCTTTAAAAAATATTTTTATAATAAATAAATTAAGGAATGAACGACTTTATTTTATCTAAACAAACGAAAGGGGAAATAAAGGACAATGAAAAAGCAAATAAATTCATCTCTGGTTATCTTGTTCTTTCTTAAACTTGAATACACCAAATATCACGTGGTAGTAGAAATAGTCTCTTTTTAAATCATTGATTACATAGGAATGGGATGGCTGCATAGTAAATACACTGCAATAGAACACTATTTGACCAATTAATTTAAATGAACAGCCCTTAACCACCAATTGCTCAGGTGTATGATAGAGATAAATTTGAGTTGCTCTGGATAGTGTTTATAAAGTTTTTTTGTAAGTTCACTTATGCATTATTGCCTTATTTTACATTCAAATAGTGTTAACATAGGCAATCTAACATTTTGGTACTGATTTTTAGCTAACTGATTAAAATATTGTTAGAACAAAATAAAATTTGGACCAAGAAAAAATTATGATATTTGAGACACTATGTTGGACTAATTTAAACATGCGCGTAATGACGTGATATTCAAAAAATATATGTGTTAGTACACTTTTTGTTGATATGTACTTTGTGTAACTGGTGTGAAAGTCTTCTGGTGACAGTCACATTTGACACAGTTTAATTACTTATTCCTAATGCTTATTTATTAATGTATTTCTTTAGTATTTATGTTATAGTTAACATTTTAAAAATATGCATTTTCTGTGGTTTTCTTGGTGGTAGAATGGGGAAAGAGTAAATATGGGGGCGCAATCTATAAACTCGCCTAAAGTGCTACCAGAGCCTGGGCCACCCTTTTTATCCAGAATATAAACTTATATATTTATATAAAACAAATATCCCCTTTACTGTTAGACAATGTAGGCTTCTCCTGTCCTTGATTAATGAGTGTTGTATTAATTTTGTTTATATCAACATATTTATAAACTCACTTATTCTTTATCTGTTATGTATATGCAGTTACTTTTGTTACAGATTTATTAAATGTTTGTCATTTGTTATGAATTTTATTTGTTAATACACTGAAGTTAGGATTCTGAATTACAACCCGAATTTCGGAATTGAGATGTTTTTTTTAATGTGAATAAAATGGAAAATTAAATGACATTCCAATCACATGAACCAATATTATATTTACAATAGAACATAAACTGAAAAATGTTACACCTTTTTCCACAAAATCAGCTAATTTCAGCTAATCAGCTAAGTTGATGCCATAATTATCATAGTGTAGAATCTTCTTTTAAAACAGTTTGAAAACCTCTGGAATTTCAGCAACTGAAGTTTTGGTATTGATTTCTGTCTCAGATTTTCTGCTTCTAAAGAGTTTGTGCTCTTCGATGTATCTTTTTATTTAATCATAAGCCAAATGTTTCCTATTGGTCAAAGATCTGGATTGCAGGCAGGTTAATTCAGCCTTCAGACTCTTCTACTACAAAGTCATACTGTTGTATTAGCTGTACTAATACAACAGCATTCAGCATTTATAGTGTCTTCAAAAACATGCAGTCTGTAAAGACTATCTGCACTGTTACACCCCTAGAGATGCTTGAATTATAACTAAACACTGATAACACATACTGGAAAGTCCACTCCTCCTTAATCTAAATGACACAACGTCTGTGGTTTCCAAAATTTGGTCAAATTTGGACTTGTATGACAAAAGGACACTTCTACTTTGAATTAGTCTATTTTAAACTCCCTTGTAGCATGATGAAGCTTTACTTGGTATCTGCAGATGTTCTGGTGGACTTTGTTTACTGGAAGTGGGTTCTTAAAGTTTTCCGAGTTATTGACGTCAATCACATACAGTGATGCATTGTCGTCTGAGGACCCAAAGACTACCGATATTCATCAAAGTTCTCGCTCTTTGTCCCTTACACACAGCGATTGTCCACTTTTCTCTGTACTGTTGGCGTGCCAAAGTGGTGTAGGGTTAGCATGGTCATCTGGAAAAAAAGGTCCCTGGTTCGGTCTTTCTGTGCGGAGGTCTGTTGCATATTTTTCCATCGCTTTTGGGTTTTTACTCCCTTTTGGACTACCACAGACCAGAAACATGCACATTAGGTTAATTAGTGACTCTAAATTTCCCATAGGAGTGAGTGTGTGGTTTTATTTCTATGTGTGGTCCTTTGATGGACTGGCGACCTGTCCAAGGTGTTGCCCTACCTCTTGCTTTATGTGTGCTGGCATAGGCTCCAGCAGAACCCCCTGACCCAGAGTCAGGAAATAAGTGAGTACAGACAATGAATAAATGATAGAATAAATGTACTGCTATTTATGAGACTTGTTGTGTAAAGTTTTTTCCAGTCCATTGCAGAGCCCCACATAGACGAACAACCACACACAGTCACTCCTATGGGCAATGCACAAGAACTCTGCACAGAAAGACCCGGGAATCAAACCCGTGACCTTCTTGCTGTGAGGCGAACGAGCAAACCACTTCACCACCATGCTGCCATGTTGAGAATAAAATATCAGCTCATCTTATTTTTTGTTTTACTTAAATTTGAAAAGGTTTCAAATCTTTCGGAATCCGAGTTGTGAAATAAAACACAATTTCAATTCTTCTTGGTACTCTACTCTGTTCATGAATAATTGGTTGAGCTTGTAAATTTCTTGTTTTATTTCTATGTGTGGTCCTTTGATGGACTGGCGACCTGTCCAAGGTGTTGCCCTACCTCTTGCTCTATGTGTGCTGATATAGGCTTCAGCAGAAAACCCTGACCCAGAATTTTAAGATTAATAATTGTTGTTGTTAATACAATTTTAGATGTAAATGGTATGTTTTGGCTAGCGTTTCTAGTGGGAATCTCATTATTAATATTTATTAATATAAATATTGTATTTCTACAGATTTTTAACATTTTACATTTTTGGATTTGTTTTTTAAAACTTGTAGATACTTTTTATTCCAAAATAAACTATTATACAATTTCAAGCATTTGTTAATGGTATATTAAAGGTCATAATAAACCTAAAAATACTTTTAAATTAATACTCTTTGCAGAATCTTTAGTTCGGTCACTTTTATTAAAGGTTTGTTTGTTTTTTAATAAATGAGTAAATACTTGTAAAATACTTGCAAAAGTTTCTTTTGCAGATACTTTAATTTTGAACAATATTTTTGTATGATAAGGTATTTGTTTGTAATAAATTAATTAATGGTTTTCCCAAGCAAACTCTTAAAAATTTCCATAAATTGAGTTTGAACTTAAAAGCAGTATTTTGACATTTGTTTTTACGGTGTACACAGGTGTAGAAAAGTGACACTGCTTATATAAATCAAGTATTATGGTAACATTTTTTTCTTCTGGTGTGACTGGCTTTCTTAGAATCTAAATCTACATATGGATTTCTGAAAACTGATTTGTGACAAACATCTATTATTAAAAAAATAGTGAATAGACCATTTACTGTTAGTGTGTCAATGTGTCTATTACAAACTAAAAAATACATATAGATGGTCTTACCTGGCTTGTGTTTAAGAAAGTCTTGTTGTGACCTGTGGTAAAAATTCCTTGTGGGAGTTACTGCTCGTGCCTAGAAAAAGTGTAAAAAAATGTTGAAATAGTTCCTGATCATTTCATTTCATCTTCTTTACCCGCTTATTCCCGAATCCGGGGTCATGGGGGTCT
>JAOTQW010000023.1:3967809-3981599 GCA_026260075.1 Sisor rabdophorus
TGCCCGGGATTTGAACCCAGGACCTTCTTGTTGTGAGGCGACCGTGCTAACCACTTGGCCACCGTGCCGCCCCAGGAAGCCGAAGATCCCTCTCTATATTCTCCAATCTTATAAAATATAGGAGAAGATTAAGTGAGAAAAGGGGCTTGTACAAAGTATTAACTTCAGGGGTGCCAATAATTGTGGCACACAGTTTTATCTTTTTAATTCCTAATGTGGCCTGATATTTATGTTTTTAGTATCTAGTAAATGTTTGTGTGTATTATACATGGTACATTTAGATTGCCAGTACACTTGGCTTATTCTTGTCCATACCTTTCTTAATGTGTACATCATAGTCGGAAAAACCAGGACCCTCTTGCAGTCGCATACCATCTTATCATCGATAACCGACGCATTATGAGTGAGGCCAAAGACTTCTACCTGGCCACAAGTCCTCCTGACTCCTTCCTTGATGATTTGCCTGCTCACCACTTTGCCAAGCCTCACCCGGAGCGTGTGCCTTTTCTGGTGGCTGAAGCTCAACCACAACGATCCCGTCACACTCTGGATGAACTCAACCCCCAAAAGTCAAAGCACCTAGGTGTCCGGCGTGCTAAGTGGCACTTAGGTATCCGAAGCCAGAGCAGGCCTAATGACATCATGAGCGAAGTGTGCCGAGCCATGAAGCAGCTGGACTATGAGTGGAAGGTAAAGTGAAAACAATTTTTGTGTGTGTGTGTGTGAATGTGTGTGTGTGTAAATGCATGAATGCGTGAATGCCAATTTAACACTCTTGAAACCTTTTGCACACACTTGGACACTTAAAAACCTTAGGTTTCTCTAGGCATCTGTGTAAGTGAAAATTAAAGTTATTGTTGCCCACAATGCAGGAGAAGGCCACAAGAAGGTAGCAAAGCGTTGTCAGCTTGCAGTTTCCACAGTAAAAAATGTATATAAGAGATGCCAATTCAGAGAAACTCTGGAGATCAAGATATGATCTGGTAGACCAATAAAACTCTCGGAAAGAACTGCTTGTATGCTGGTCAGAAAGACAAATCCAACCCCTTATTTGACTGCAAAAAACCTGCAGGAAGATTTAGCGGCCTCAGGAGTGGTGGTGCATCTGTTCCACTGTGCAGCAATGATTGCACAGACAAGACTTTTATGGAAGAGTCAACTGAGGGAAACTATATCTCTACATTGGCAGAAGACTGATGCGTTGTGGAAACAAGTGCTGTGGACTGATGAAGTAAAAATTTTTTGGCCACAATCAGCAAAGGCATGGAGGAAAAAATGGAGTATGGATTCCATTAAATACCTGCAAATTCTGGAAGCAAACATTACACCATTTGTTTAAAAAAACTGAAGCGGAAAAGCAGATAACTTCTACAATAGAACAAGGACAATGATCTCAAACAATGGACTACCTCAAGAAATGCAAGCTAAAGGTTTTGAAATGGCCATCACAGGGCCCCTGATTTAAACATAATTAAGAATTTGTGGATAGATCTTTAAAAAGCTGCACATGCAAGATCACCAAAAAATATTACTGAGACTAACTATATATCCTTTCGCACTTCTTCTGGAATTTACCTGGGAGCGACCCATTCTTTCACAAATTTTTTTGAATTTTTATAGCTACTTTGAAACCTAGGGTTGGAAACATCATGCGTTGGGGGCTGTTTTTCTGCAAAGGGACCAGAAGGACTGATCCATGTGAAGAAAAGAATGAATCTGAGATTTTGAGTGAAAATCTACTTCCATCAGCAAGGAAATTGAAGATGAAACATGGCTGGGTCTTTCAGCATGACCATGAACTTTTTTTATTGACCAAATACCTATTTTCTACTATAAATTGCAAATAAATTCTTTAAAAATCAGAAAATGGGATGTATGAGATTTTCTTTCTCATTTTGTGTTTCATAGTCGCTACCTATGATAAAAAAAAATTACAGGTGTGTGTGTGTTGCTATTCTGTTTCTTACTCTGTAGCATGATTGTTGTTCCTGGTTTGTAGTTATCACACACAAGTGGATTAAATTTACAGGAATCACACTGTTTTCTTATTTAGGTTTATAATGCAAAGATTGATTGATTCCCCTTTTACACATACTTTTTATTCTCCTGAAATAACTTTATTAATAGGCAAGTGAACAATTACTTCTAAGAGAGTAGAAAAGTGCTAGAAAAGTACAGATTTTATATTCAAACAACATGCCTATTTAAAGCAAAAGGATTGACTCTGATCATCTGTAGTGCATAAATGTAACTGCAGTATTTAGAATGAATTAATATTTGAAATGAATAGGAATCTGGTTTATTTTGTGTGGTTTCAGGTTGTTAATCCCTATTATCTACGTGTGCGAAGAAAGAATCCAGTTTCAGGCCTTCAAACCAAGATGAGCCTGCAGCTTTACCAAGTGGATAGCAGGACTTATCTACTGGACTTCAGAAGCATCGATGGTAAATGAAAGCAATACTACAATTAAATAATTATTTAAGAATTATTATTGTCTTATTAGGTGATTAAGTGTTCCAGGGAAGGTTTATGTATATATTACATCAAAAGGCTAGTTGGTATTTGTGATATAAACAAAAGACTTAATTAACGCAATTATGCATTCCATCAGGAAAAAGACACAGTTGGACTTTTCAGACTAGCTGCAAAAAAGAGTTAAGGATAGGAAAGAGACAATTCAATATTTTTTTAATTCTTACAGTAATAATTTTTCATTTCTGTATCATTGTGGATTTTAACTGTGGAGATAAAATGGAAGAAAACGAAAAATAGCTAAACAACTTCTTGTCCACTTCTGTTCTGCACTAGATTATTGTATAATAGATATGTCAGAAAAGTTAATCAAAACAAATCATGTATTAGAATATTTAGACAGTGTGCCAAAAATACTGTTACAATGGTTATTTTTTCTAAATGTATCATCAAGTTTTACATAAAAAAATTCTTGTGCTTATTTTCCTCTGACAGATGATATTGTGGAAACCAAGTCAGGTGCTGCCACACCACATCGCTCTGGCTCAGTTGGCAACTACCGGACTACCCTAAAAAACGAGAAAGGTGAGAAGAATTGCTTAGAGGAAGGGACCAAGGGTGAATGCTCAGCTCCCTCCGAACCCCTGGTGGGTGGGGTTAAGCAGGCTGAGGGCTCTCTTACTTCTTCACTGACCTCCTCAGTTGACTCATCCGGAGGAGAGACGTACCCGCGGCCCGGCAGTCACACTATTGAGTTCTTTGAGATGTGTGCTAACCTCATCAAGCTGTTGGCACGATAACTTGCTATTGCTCTTCCCTCTTTTCTTTGCCTTTTATTTTTTCTCTTGCTTTTTGTCTTTTTTTTATCTTTAGCAATTCTTTATTTACTTCCCCTCTTATAATTTCAAACGCTTAATCTCACTCTCTCTCTCTCTCTCTCTTCTCTCTCTATCTACTCTCTCCCTCTTGTTTTTCCCCGTATCTTTCCAAGTGTCTTTGGAGCAATAAGCATGCAAGCAGACATCTCATGTCTTCATGAATCTCGCACACACACACACACACCTGGGCTAATTGGTCTGCGGTACTGCTGTAATGTTTGTTTGGCAGTAAACAAGGAGGTAAAGGTAGGGAAAGGCAAAGTATGCAAGCAGTCCAAAGAATTTTCTAGCCACTTTACAAGAACTTAAGTCTATAAATCTCATTAATGAGAGAACGGAAGAGCGAATAGGGCACTTTTGCACAGGTTGTTTTCCTTGTATGCTTTTGCTGAATAATGTTATACTAAAAATTCATTCCAGAAAGGGGCTATTTCAATAAATGAACATGTAACGCCAAAGGGCCAACATTGATCAAGTGGCTAATGAAAAATGAAATAAGAGGGCCAATTTGAACTTGTTTATCTCAAGGAAGTCTAGTCATTCTTCATCTAGCTATCATAAATAAGAAATTTTCCTTTTTGATGTGATCTTAAAATTTTAAGATTAAGTTTCTCTATTTTTCACACTGTTGAACTTCTTTACATTGCTCACATTGTACAAATATAGATGTATATACTTGATGGTATAAAGATAAAAACATGTTGGGTATATATTTATGGTATTTTATATCGAAATAGACTACGAATTCCTTTGGTGGTGGTTAAATTTTGGTGGTGAGATTTTATTCTTTATTCAGTGCTTCATCCAGTTTTAAATATTTTAGTTGTAAAGGTTTTACATATATACATCTAACATTTTGAATAAATAATTCTGTTAATTTTACTGAATTCATCATGCATTATTATACTTTCAACAAAGGACCCTTTAGAGAATAAACTGTGTATTAAAGAGAAAGTGTTCTATTTGAATGGTCTTTAGATCTTTTGTTAAAAGTATTAGTACATAACTGAACATCAGACACGTATTTAGTTATTTCAACATTTGACCAACATTTAACATGGAAGGTAATTCTACAAATGTTTACTTATTCAGTTTCTGATGGTCAGTGATGATAATAATCTAATATGAAAAAATAAATTATATATTTAAAAAATATATATAGTTTGAACTTATAGATTTCACAATTTTTTTAAAGGTTTTACATTTTCTGTTGTAGTCTGATTATAACACTTACTAAAGATCTAGTAATTCCTAAGAGTCATACAGTTTATTAAACTGAGAACAGTATCTTTAAAATATAATGCTATAAACATGCTATTTATCATTACAGGCTTTTGGTCAAAAACATACCTCATTTCAGACTCTAGTCCAATTTTTAACCTCAAAATATAAATAGGAATCTGAAATAAGCTCAATACAATCTAAAACCTACATAAATTATTTACAATTCATTTAAATATATAGATGTTTTGCTTCTAGACACAAGTGCTTTATAGTTGCTACACTGAAGATTCGTGTTGATTTGTCAATATATCACATGATTATGATAACTTTTATTTTCACTGAGAATTGATCATGATACTCTTGCACTAGACAATGATCCACAGCCATAGAACATTGATTGCTTGTGGAATGACAGGTTGGCCAGTGTCCAATTTCTGATTGTGTTAAAAGGACATTTTTCATTGAATTGCCTAATAAAGACCTGAATACCATCAACTACTTTTGTTATTGTATTAATGTTTAATGAATTATCCAAATTTGAATTTCATGCCTGATTAACCAATTTTTTCAGCTTCTTTTCTAGCTACCCTTGCTCTACCCTGTTGTGCTAGTTGTTGTTACTGGTGGGGAAGGGGTGGACTGGTGGCTAAGTCTGATACCAGAAAGACTGTGGTTCGATTCCCAAAACCACCAAGCCACCACTATGGGCTCCTGGGCAAGACCCTTAAGCCCTGTATGTTCAGTTGTAAATTGCTCTGAATTGTCAGTCGGTACTCAGTGAGTTTAGGGAGCAGCAGCACTGGCTGCCGTCTGTGAGCTGGTGGTGTACTAAGAAGGTTGTACAGTGTTTTTCTTCATGTCTTACACTGATAAGTTATGGCTAGATGGCTTCACTTGTCTGTGTTTTTGTATACACATTTCGATGACTGTAAACTTTGAAATCTTAGTTAAGTTACAACAGCTTTTACCATTAGGAGGCAGCAATGGACAATGTATTCCTTCCTGGGCCCAGAAACAATGACTGAAACTCATGCAAATAAAGCAGGTTACAAATTCTTAAGAAAAAAAGGATGGAATTACCTTTAAAAAAATCTCCTATAGGAATTCTGAAATATTTGGCTATTTAATCCATGACTATAAGAAATATATAAAAATCTTTATTAGTTACCAAGAGTGAAAATTTGATCTCATGATCTCCCCTTCTCCCCATCCCCCACTTCTGTTGTGTAATTTCTGGCTGTGGGTGTGGCACTGTATACCATCTTGGTAACAAATGTTCGCAGTATCCTTTACAATAACTGTACCTTTTAACTATTATCTCTGGCTTTTTGGGGTTAGGTCTCGGCCATGGCCTACATAAGCCAAGTGGCTCCTTTTTTCAGAATCTGCCAGCTTTATCTTATTAATCAATTTTGCTGATTTTCTAACTGGTATTATAGGACACCTCTTGAGCATAAGAAGTTCATACTCAATGTCCTATTTATTTTTCTGGAAGAGGAGAGAGTTTTGTATGTTTAGTTATTTATGTAGATATAATTACAGGGACAGAAAAAGTGGAATAGGTGGTTAGAGGAGGAGTGAATCATTGTAAGAAGGAGGAGAGTATAATGCAAGAACCTAGAGAATTTAAAAGCAAAGTCGAGACCTAGTGACTTGGAGTCAGCAGGCTCAAAATATTCATTTCTGGAATACAATAGTTATTTACATGATTTGACAGGTGAGAAAATATATATTTATTTACATATTCTGTTGTGTGTAAAATATATACGTGTGTGTGTACGTAGTGTGTGTGTACGTAGAGTGTGTGTGTGTGTGTGTGTAAGTAGTGTGGATTAAGCTCCCCGGCTAAAAAATAAACCCAGAGGATGGAATGTCTATCATTATTGCCCTTTAGTGAATGGCACTAACTGTATTTTGAACTGTAGTCTGTGCCACTTGCCTGTAACAATCCACATTTAAAAATGTTTTTTTTTTCTAGCAAACTCCAAATAAATTTATTACATATCAGCTTTCATTAACAAGAGTTAAAAGTTTTGCTCTAGCTGTGAGAAGACTTAAGAAAGGTTTTTAAACATTGTCAGAACTAATTGTATCAATCATTGTCAGAATTAAAAAAATAATATTTTTTTCCATTGTTGTACAGCTGATGCCACAACCTCCCACAATTATTCTACCTCCGATTATTCTATCCATCATCTTGAAATAAATTGACACAATTCGTCAGCTTGGTTTTAACAGATGGTCCAGGGCCCAAAAAGCCTCTGAACTCCAAAGTAGCATAGACCTCTCTCAGTGGGCCTCCTCTGTGCCATCTGTAAGCAACAATGAAACTAGGAATTTCTCCATTACCTCCTCTGCAACCTCTAGTTCATTTGCTAACAATAGAAAACCTCTGCTTCCTCCCTCCCGTTTTTCGTCAAAGTCCAGTTCTAAAGGTTATATGGTTCTAAGCGAATCCACTACTTCTAAACCAAATCCTTTTGGTGGAAAGACACTTAATGGAGATGCAAAACTGTTTAGAGCAAGAGCGAGGTTCTTCTCACACTATGATCACAGAGATATACCAACAAGGTAGGCTAGCTAGTTTTGCTGGCCAAGACTCAAGTAATATTTTGTCACCTGATTTTAGCTGGAATGCTATTAACCACCCACAGTTGCAGAAGGGTAGTAAGCTAACAGTTCCTGATCAGGCTTCTACAGAGAGCAGCTCTAAATGCTCTGGCAGGGCCACTTCTATGACTGCAATTTGTCCACTTGACCTTCAGTCTGTCAGGGACCAAATGGTGGTAGCTCTAAAAAAGCTAAAAGAGATGGAAGAACAGGTCAAAATCATTCCTATGTTGCAAGTCAAGATTTCAGTCTTGAAGAAAGAAAAGAAACAGCTTACAGCATTGGTAGAAATCCTGGAAAGTAGAAATTTAGCTTCTAATCTAGATTTGGAATTGGCAGGTCTATCCAGAGAAAGATCACATAGCACAGGAAAAACAGTGCACTATTACAAACCAGAAAATAAGGACAGCCAAAGAGGGTTTGCTAAAAATGTAGACCGTCAGAAACATAATACCTTTAAGCAACATAATACTAAAATGTGTCTGAAAGTTGGTGATCCAGAACATATGGCTCAAAAGATTGTGTATTCAAAATGTTTTAAGCATGTTGCTACAGAAACCAAAATCAATGCACAGTCAGTAGAAGTTGGTGTTACTGAATGCATGCTGGGTGTAGTGCCAGACACTGGGTTGGAGTTCAAAATGCAACAAAAAACTATCCAGGTTTTGAGAGATAAGGTGCAAACACTAGAGGTAGAGCTCAAAGAGGCTTTACTTGAAGCAGAATTGCACAGAACGACAAGTAAGCTACAGAAAACTAAAGGTCATGCCTATGCTTTTAAGAAATATAGTGCACAACCAGAGATGCAAAACGTTGCAACTCAGACAGGAGTGCTGACAAGGACAGTTGGCATTGGAAATCATATTCAAAGTGTTCATGTTGCAGTTGGAGACGGGGCTTTGCAAGCTCTTAACACAGTAGGGGTGACCTGCCAGCCAGAGACAAGAGATGTTGCTTCTGGCCTAGACATAGCCTTTAAAACATTGGAGGTACAAAAGAAGATGGAAATCAGGGATCAGTGTGTAGGTACACAGTATGTGCCAACAACCAGCCGATGTGTTTGTGATGTTAGTACTATGACTTTGGGGTCAATTGAGACTCTAATAAAAACAAAGCCATCTAGTGGAACAGTAGGCTGTGCTGATTGTACCATAGATGTGAGTATCAACATGGTTAAGCCCCTTATTTCCCAGGGTTTCTTCACTGAACCTGTCAGAGGTTCAGATCTTAGTGTAATAATGACTCCACCAATAATGTCTCAACACACTAACACAAATATCCATGCAGCTTCCTGCTACATTGACACTTCATCAGGCTTCTCTAAGTCCAGCTCTATCCTAACAAACACGCTTAAACAGCAAAGGCGTACCCTGACTGCCCCTGTAATTGCTGGAACACCCAGGGATCAACAATCTGTGGGAAAAATGTGTTACACCACAATTGGTGCAGAGTATAAAAAAACAGACACCCCTGGTCCCCCTAAAGTAATGACTCGTGATATTGGTGTTGGCTTGGTTAACATTAATGAGAATTTTTTGATTGGGCTTCGGACACGGAACATGGCATGTGGTCCATCCCGCTTACCGGATCCTGCAAAGACTCGGAGTATAGGAGTTGAGGTGGGTGATGGCAGAATACGGGATGTGGTTGGACACATGTGGATGCCTGTAAACATTATACAGCCACACTTCTGTACACAGTCACAGTCTGGACTGGATCTTGTGCAAAAACTGCTAAATGAGCAACAGAGTCTGCTGACTAGCAACCATAAACTGAGGAATGAGGTTACTTTCCAGCACACCCAACATGAAGGTAATGCATTGTCTTTATAAATATTGTTGACAGTTTTTTTTTTGCTTTTAATTAAGATAACTGCATACAGTTTTGGATTTTTTTTAATTAATTTTTTCTAATGCACAATATAAACATTTTAACATTCTTATTATTTTGGCATGGCCCTTTTTAACACCACTGATAACAGGTAAATTGAATTAAAAAAGGATTAATAAGACTTTTTAGAGATTTTTTTTGCATGCATGTTTAAGAGTTAGTCCTTATGATTTTCTTTCTAGAAAGTGGAATGCAGACAGGACACAGAAATAGCTTCCTCTGGTTTGTCTTTTGGCTGAATAAGTCCTATTCTTGGAATATTTTGGAAAGCAATGTGGTTTGAAAATATTTCATAGTCCAGTGGTCTATAGCATACACAAAACACAAATACTATATATTCCGATTGAAGCTGTGCAGCATATGGTAAAAAGAAGAAAAGGAACACATTTCTAAACTATGCACTATCTTATGGTGGTTTGAAACATGTGTTACTGCAACTTTAAAATGCATAATGGAATAAAAGGTTTTTCTTGCGATTATAAGTGTTTCAAGTGTAAACATAACATTACTAACATAGCTTAAATTTAACATTGTATTATTGTGATTTTTTTTCTTTTTATTTTCTGACTCCAAGATGATAATAGCAACAGCAGAAATGTTATAACAAAAAAAAACATTTCTCAGAAAGATGCAGAAAGCAAAAAGACTCTTAAAGAGCTTTATCCACGGTAAGGCACTTTTTACAATATATCTTCAAAATAATAGAAAAATATAAAAGTATAAACTTTTTATAGCAAGTAAACACTTTTTTCTTTGTACATGCCTAAATAAGACTAACATTTTTTGTGAAATATCTATAGTATTGAAATGATGTAAATGATTAATGATTAATGCTTATACTTTATTTTTAATCTTATTTGCACCGTTTTTAAAGAGTAAGAATTCCATAAATTTTCATGAACCCAAAGGTTTGGTTCTGTGAACTCAATTATCAGCTTACTTTAGCATTTGGTGCGAAATTATATAAAAACTAGAGATTTAGATAATAAGATATATTCTTTGTCCTGTAGGTTTGAGTGTCTTTCTATTACTGAAGAATCATTATCTGATTCTGAGGAGAAAAAAAATAGACTAAAGCAGTTAGAGGATGGCCCAAAGACCAGTGTAAAATCTAAACTGGAGAGAAGAAAGGGGTTGGTTTAATACGCTTTTCCATAAATGCAATTTCTCTCTTTAAATGCTTTGCTAGTTTACATTTTTATGCATTAAAATCATTTTGTAAAATCGTTGTTGCCTTTTTTAGTTCTGAGATGAGTGATGAGCTGATTTCTGCTTTTCACAAGTTAAAAGCCCATCTAAACAACTCCAGAATTTTATCCAAAAGAGAACTGGTAAGTCTCTGTGAACAGTACTTCATGAAAAGATCAAATCTATGCATGCATTTGTCCTTGAACGGTAGAAACTAATTCAAAATAAAAAAGAGGTAGTTATAAAGTTATAGTTATAAGTGTGTGTTAGTTGTGTACATTTCTAGATCATCATGAATTGTAAAACTGCTCTGACATTCAAAGTATAAAAATTCTATGTAAGTTTTTTCTTCTTGATATTGAATGTATCCTGCAATTAACTGCAGCTATGCATTCTTTTAGCTTAGTCTGTAGAACAAACTGGCCCAAACTGAAAACAGAAAGAACTCTGGCCTTTAATTAAACACATGTATTATAAGAAAATAAAATGTAATAGAGCATGTTAATGTGTTACTAATACTGAGACTTGTCTCTAGGCATTATAAAAATATACAATGAACACACAGGTGAAACATATAGTAAATAAGAACATTTTATTAGAAATTTTATTATTAGCTGGAGTAAAAAGCAGAATTCAAGGCAAAAAGTTTTATGCATTACCAAAATGGTGCATTTTAAAAGAAACTCAATGGTTTTGCAAAATATTAAGATCCATTTTAGATTTGGGGTGTCGTTTAAACTCTTGCTTAAATAGAATTAGGCCTAAATCTACATGAATCGGCCATAACATTGAAACCCCTGACATAAAAAGAAGTACAATCAGAGGCTTGGATTTCTATTTGGCAGCATGTGAACTGTCTTGAATGGAACTGATGTGGAAGCAGAAAAATATTAGAATTTCATAAAGCCTAATTACTATTAAGGAACCTTACTTACTATTTAATCTTATCCAACTTTCATTACATCAATATTTATTAACTTATTATACAATTACACAATTACAATGTCAGTACTTAAAAGTCAGAATTTGGTAAAAAAAAAAAAAAAAGAAAGAAATGCCTGCTCTGGAGAAATGTTTGTGTACATAGATGTAAATAGAAAATAGATGTAAATCATTCCATAATGATTGAGTTTATAATGTTCTACATCGTCACATCCATCTGTTTACCAAGAATCCTCTGTTACCTATCAAATTAACAAAAACAAAACTTCCTTTAAAAATGCTCAAATTTGGAGTGTGCAAAATAGTTTTAGGTTTCTCCCACCGTCACAGCAGGTATAACATGCTAGTGGCCAATAAGATGTTTCCACTTGAGAATATATAATTATACTGTTACATGTTAATATCCAAATTTCACGATGTTAGAATAATCTATATAAAACTATAATGCAACCAAGGTCAAATTATTAAAAAACTGTTAATTCAGATATGCTGTTATATGCTGGATAGGTCCATTGTAGCTATCTAAAAAGAGAATATTAAATTATCTTTAAAATTACCTGTAAATTAAAAACTTGAATTTTTGATTATATTTATTTATTTTTATTCAAATTTTGTTTTTAAGTGTTCCAGCCTAAACATGATCCAGCTAGACTGGTTCTGTGTGTCCAGTCAGAAGAAGGCATGTCCACAGAGTGTGGAAAGTTTTTTAAGCATGTGTCATCATTTTTCACCTGCTGTTTTGACTTATGTGGTTAATATGGCTGACCAAAATGGCAACACGGCACTGCACTATAGTGTGTCCCATTCTAACTTCAAAGTGGTGCAGAAACTGCTGGATGCAGGTACATATTTATAAATAGACAGGGTTATTTTTGAAATAAATTTATTATTTAAAGGTCAATATTAATTAATTTGTTGTCTACATTAGAGTAAATGTTAAACAACAATGTGTTGGTAAGCAATTTTTAGTAAATAATTACATAAGTCAGATTTAATATAATTGCACATTAGTAATATGGGGGGGAAATGAACCAGGGTTTTCCATATCATGCTTTTGGCTGGCTTTTTCATCTGTCTCCTCTACATCCTCTTAGCTCAGACCTACTAACTTGGCCTGGTTTAAATACCTCTTTCTTTGGACTTCCTCTTTGGCTTCTACATTCTCCTACCAATAAATTCACTATACCCCCCCATACATATCTGAACCTCAATCTGGCTATTTGTTTTTTCCCCCAAAACAATTACATGAGCCAACCCTCTAATCCATTCTCAATCATGTCCTAATTATCTTTAGCTCTACTTCTTTTAGCTTTGTCACCTGTCTCTTTCTCAGTGTCACTGTCTCTACATCATAGCTGGTATCACCACTTTAACCGTTCACTTGATTCTAGCTCATATTCTTCTCTCATATGTCACTTCTGATCTGTTATCTGTAAGTTACCTTACCGGTCAGCGGCACTTGTAGGGGCGATTGCTGCTGGGCTGTGATCATCAAGACATGTTGTAGTGGAGTGTTCTGGCAGTGGCACAATTGAGGTGATTTTCAAGCAGGTGGGCACAATTGCTTGTGCCAGGCACATTTTAAATAAGCCTATTAGTACCCCTGACCCCTGGCTGCTCGATTCGATTAATCCTGTTTAGCACCCCACTGACATCTGATAGTCAACCAGAAGCTTAGCTATGATAACTGACTTCTGGTTGTCCCTTTCGAAGTAACTGTAGCAGTTATCAAGCTTATTAAGAAAAAAAATGGATGGATGGGAGTGATGCCCTGCAACATATGCTAAGGATGAAGTCAGACAAGGGTTACACAATCCTGTTCCTGTAGTTCCTGTCTGCTGTAGGATATTAAAGCAAGTCTGTACTGGGTGAACAACCCGACAATAAATAAATAAATTAGAACCCTTTTTCTTCTAACACATAAGCTACTTGTGCATAATCACTTACAACATTCACCATTAGCCCTTCAATTTCTAAATTCAGACTCATCACCCTGTCAGACAAGTATTTCACTTCCGGGCCATTCTTCACAAACTTCTCTTTCAGGATCAGCTCTACCCTATTTCTCTTCCTATCGACATTGTAATGCAAGAAATTACATACTAAGCCAATACTATGAGCCTTGCTACCATTCCTCCTGGTCTCCTATACACACAATATATCTACTTTCTTTCTCTCCATCATAATAACCAGCTTGCTACCTTTTCCTGTCATTGTACCAACATTGAGCTCTTCTATTCTCAGTCCTACACTCTTGCAACAGTAGTCAAAAGGTCATTGATGCCAACGCTCGTTGTTAACTTATTTCTTAAGTAATCTGGTATGCAATTACAACTGATAATTTGGGTTGGGGGAGGCGCAGTGTCGTGGTGGTTAGCACGGTCGCCTTACAACAAGAAGTTCTGGGTTCGAATCCTGGGCACAGGGTCTATCTGTGCGGAGTTTGCATGTTCTCCCCTCGCTTGCGTGGGTTTCCTCCGAGTACTCTGGTTTCCTCCCGCAGTCCAAAAACATGTGCATTAGGTTGTTTGGTGACACTAAATTGCCCATAGGAGTAAATGTGAGTGTGTGTGGTTGTGTGTGTG
>JAOTQW010000023.1:4004960-4015808 GCA_026260075.1 Sisor rabdophorus
TACAAAAGTGCTTTAAAATTGATTGTTGAGCTTCTCAATACTGATACAATAGTAAATGAATAAATTAATGAATAATTCTTATATACTCAGCCACTACTCAAAAACTAATTTATAATTTCATGTCAATACCAAAGAAAATTACGAAATATTCTTGTCTGTAACATATTTTGATGTTTTGGGGTTTTTTTTTATTTACATGATGACAAAAAAGGTAAAAAAGAGAAGACCTCGTTAAACAGTCGATGTTTTGAAGAAATTAATAAGTGACACTATTTAACAACTTTACTGTGAATCTGGAATAAGCAAGCAAGTCCAATCTTGTCATCTTCTTACTAATGACAATAAAGTTGCTAGTTTAGCATAACCTGATAGCTGATTTAGTGTACAGGGATATCTAGTTTCTGTAAACTCAAAGGTGGTTTCCAAGGGAGCCAACAACGCTGTAACCCCCGGAGACAGTAATGTGCCGTTTGTAAACCATTCGGATCTGAATTTTTACATTGAAGAGTCGTTTTCCGAAATAACTTGGTTGATTTTTTTGTGGTTCAATTTATTTTACTTCATGTATTTATTCATTCATGCATTCATTTATTTATATATCTTCTATACCCGCTTATTACCTAATTCGAGGTCACGGGGGTCTGCTGGAGCCTATCCCAGCGCACATAGGGCAAAAGGCAGGGGTACACCCTGGAAAAGACTCCAATCCATCGCAGCCTGTATTAATTAAATATTTATAAATATTTATATACGTAGTTATTAATGATATATTAATTTAATTTACAGTATAAATATAAATTCATGAAGATACATCCCCCGAATCTGAACACGTTTTAGAAAAATGAATGCACGTAATAAAAAAAATAATATTAAGAAAATAATGAAAAATAAAAGAATAAAAAAGAAACGATGACAGTATAACGTTGTATATTGTTTTTATGGATGTAGATTTGATGCCTTGGGTATTTCAATGAGTCGGATCTCTAAGTTGAGCTCCATCTGACTCACAAGAACGGCCAATCAAAGTCCTTTAGAGAACATCCCTATATCTGGGATCCAATAGACTAACAAACACATTGATTGACGTTTTTTTTATCCATTGCCGTTGTTTAACGTTTATCCCGGTGTTGTTGGTGTTGTTTAAATTCATGTAACGTTGCTGCCGCCTCTCCAGAAATTCGCTAGCTGTTGAACGAACTGTGAGAGTTTTAGACATCGAGTTTAAGTTGAAAACTTAATTATGAGAGAGATTGTTCATTTGCAAGCTGGCCAGTGTGGAAATCAGATTGGCGCAAAAGTAAGTTTAAAGCTTAAACATTGGTTAACAGAAAAAAGCGGTCACTAGGAATATTTGGTTTGGTTACTTGGCAACAGCAGCCCCAAACACTGACGGATAACTTCATCTTCGCTATTAAATACATTTTTATTAGTTTCTACACCCGCTTATTTCCTAATAACGGGGGTCTGTTGGAACTTGCAAACTCCGCACAAAAAGGAAATACCCCTTGCCTTCTGGCTGTGAAGCGACTGTGCTAAACACCGCGCAACCACGCCGCCATAATATAGTTTTATTGTCTTACAATCAAAGACAAATAATTGCTAAATAACTTTGATTCTTTGTTGTTTTAGTTTTGGGAGGTGATTAGTGATGAGCATGGAATCGACCCTACCGGCACCTACCACGGGGACAGCGACCTGCAGCTAGAAAGGATTAACGTGTATTACAACGAAGCTACTGGTAAAGCCGACTATTTATAAAGTTACACTTTAAACAATGTTATGATTAATTGTCCACCTTAATTTACCCTAAGTAACGCCCTAAATAGTAAAAAAAATGTTCTTTTACGGCACAGGTGGAAAGTATGTCCCCCGGGCTGTACTCGTGGACTTGGAGCCAGGGACTATGGACTCTGTAAGATCTGGTCCTTTTGGACAAGTGTTCAGACCAGACAACTTCGTCTTTGGTTGGTACATTTTCAATATTTAATGGGTATATTTAAATAATAATAAAACCGTAGGTTGCCAAATAATACACTCAACGTAAATAAAACCACTTTTAATTTGATTTGATTTTTCAGTAAGAATTTTACAATTTATTTTCCACAATGTTTTTGTGCCTAATATTTATCTTTTGACCCGGTCATAACAACAGTATTTGTATAAAAAAATATTATTTATTACTGTAAAAATTTCATGTGGTTGAAAATCGAGAAACATTCTGCTGGAGCCTATCCCAGCGCACATAGGGCAAGAGGCAGGGAGTTACTCCCTGGACAGGTCCATCGGAGGGCCACACACGCACACACAACCACATGCACTTCTATTTAATCCTATGGGTAATTTAAAATCATAAATCAACCTAATGCACATGCTTTTGTTCTGTGGGAGGAAACTCGGTACCCGGAGAAAACCCACACAAGCACGTGGAGAACATGCAAACTCTGCACAAAAAGACCCCATACCCGGGATTTCGAACCCAGAACCTTGTTGTGAGGTGACCGTTTTAACCACTATGCTACTGCACCGCCATCGAAAAACATAAATAGATAAATTAATTTGTGTGTATGTTATATCTTTTATCTGGTAAACAAATGGGTAACGTCCATAATTCTAATACATTTTTAAAAAGCCACAATATAGTGGCAAAGCTAAGTGTTTTTTAGTTAAGCAGAATTAGTTTGTAGCACATGAAGTCACTACTTGTAAACATCAATAATCAGTTTCTTTTTACATAATTTACACACCTAAACAGCCAGACGATTATTTATATTGCTGGCCTGTTATTAGAACTGATGCTATAATAATTACATGCTAATGCAAATGCTAATTAAAATAATATAATTTTTAAATAATAATAAAAAAGGTTACGCATGAATATTGCCTATAGTACTTTAAATACTTCAGCACATTAATTAATGTATTGAAACATGGTAATGCTCTATGCGCTTTAGCATAATCTGCACATAGGGCGGGAGCCAGGGGTACACCCTGGACAGGTCGCCAGTCCATCTCAGGGCCCCATACAGACAATCACACTTACATTAACTCCTATAGGCAATTTAGAATCACCGTTTAAACTAATGGCGAAGTGGTTAGCCCTGTGCCTCAGAACAAGAAGGTCCTGGGTTCAAATCCCGGACACAGGGTCTTTCTGGAAATCAGAGGACCTGTAAACTTCCAAACTCCACACAGAAAGACCCCTTACCTGGCGATGAAACCCAGGACCTTCGTGTTGTAAGGTGACCATGCTAATAACTACGACCACCGCACCACAACCTTAGTTTAAAATGCTAATATTGTTTTGGAGTCTTTGGAGGGGGAAATTAAGTGTATATTGTGTGTGTATACAGTGGAAAATAACTGCTTATTTAGTAGCCAAATCCCATGTAAAATAAAAATTACCTAAAATGGTTAAAAAAAATCAATGCAAGGACAGAAAAAATCTTGAAAGGTAATAATTCAAAACATTTTAATAATGCTAGTTTTGAGATGCATCATTTTATCAGTTAAAAAGAAATGCATGTTGTACATTATTTCCACAGGTCAAAGTGGAGCTGGAAACAATTGGGCCAAAGGCCATTATACTGAAGGTGCTGAACTGGTGGACTCTGTACTGGATGTTGTGCGTAAGGAGGCTGAGAGCTGTGACTGCTTACAGGGCTTTCAGCTGACACACTCCCTTGGTGGAGGCACAGGCTCAGGCATGGGCACTCTGCTTATTAGCAAAATCCGCGAGGAGTATCCTGACCGCATCATGAACACATTTAGTGTTGTGCCATCTCCTAAGGTGTCAGACACTGTGGTGGAGCCCTACAATGCCACTTTGTCTGTGCATCAACTAGTGGAGAACACTGACGAGACATACTGCATTGACAATGAAGCTCTTTATGACATTTGTTTTCGCACGTTAAAACTCACAACTCCCACTTATGGTGATCTCAACCATCTTGTGTCTGCTACCATGAGTGGCGTGACCACCTGTCTCCGTTTTCCTGGACAGCTTAATGCTGACCTGCGAAAGCTGGCTGTAAATATGGTTCCTTTTCCTCGGCTGCACTTCTTTATGCCGGGTTTTGCCCCACTTACCAGCAGAGGGAGCCAACAGTACCGTGCACTTACTGTGCCTGAATTAACACAGCAGATGTTTGATGCCAAAAACATGATGGCAGCCTGTGACCCACGTCATGGCCGCTACCTGACCGTAGCTGCTGTCTTTAGGGGTCGTATGTCTATGAAAGAGGTGGATGAGCAAATGCTCAATGTGCAGAACAAAAACAGCAGCTATTTTGTAGAGTGGATTCCAAACAATGTCAAAACTGCTGTGTGTGACATCCCACCAAGAGGCCTTAAGATGTCTGCTACTTTTATTGGCAACAGCACAGCCATTCAGGAGCTGTTCAAGCGCATCTCTGAGCAGTTCACAGCCATGTTTAGAAGAAAAGCTTTCCTGCATTGGTACACAGGAGAAGGAATGGATGAGATGGAATTTACAGAGGCAGAAAGCAACATGAATGACCTTGTGTCCGAGTACCAGCAGTATCAGGATGCCACAGCTGAAGAAGAGGGAGAGTTTGAGGAAGAGGCAGAGGAAGAGTTGGCATAAAAATTTGTTCATTTATTTAAACTGTCAATCTTTCGGTTTATTGGGATCCATGTGAAAAATTGATGTTCATCAACAGAGCCATTGCAATTTAAGACTACTTTAAAAATATTTCTCCTTGCCAACCTTCTTGTGCTCATTTAAAACCAAACATATACTAAGCAAATTAAAAAACAATTATGTAGCTGTGAAAAAAGATTGCAAAAAACTATTCCAATTCCAGATACAATTGCAAGGAGCAAAAATAGTCTTCAATAAAAATTATATGAATAACATTGTCATTTGTGTGTTTTATTTTATGCATTAAAAGATGTTAACATTGAAAAGTAACAAAAAGGTCTTGGGTTTTAATCCTGTGCACGGAGTCTTTCTGTGCGGAGTTTGCATGTCCTCCTTGTGTGGGTTTTCTCCGGGTACACCAGTTTTCTCCCGCAGTCAAAAAACATGTAGCTTGATTTGGTGTCTCCAAATTGCCCATAGGAGTGAATGTGAGTGTGTGGTTGCCTGTATGTGGCCCTGCGATGGACTGGCAACCTGTCCAGGGTGTACCCCCTGCCTCTCGCCCTATGTGCGCTGGGATAGGCTCCAACAGACCCTGTGACGCAGAGTTAGGGAATTAGCAGGTATAGAAAATGAATGAATAAATGAAGTTGAAAACCCTTTCTTAAACAATTCGGTTACACCTCTGATAGTAAATCCTATGGGCCTAACTATTGTTTGAAATATGCTGTTTATTTAAGTACGTTAGTAAGCGAATTTGGCATTTTTGTCCAGCAGGTGGGGCTATTGTTTTTCTACTACCTAAGCGTTTTCAAAATGTTCCAGATAGAATTTCAAATGTGACTATGAAAAATACAGCTAAAAACAAAAAACCTAAACATTGTAATGTCAAAACATTTTAATAAGTCATTATTTGACTCGTTTTTATTAAAATTTTATTAGTTTAATTTTAAAAACAATTTTCCTCGTAAGTACAGATGATAAAAAACCCGCATAAATATAACAAAACTTAATAAAATTGTAAAATTGTAAAATTGCTAAAATGCTAATTCATCCAACAGATGCTTATAAAGCTTATAAATCTATAATTGAAAAGATTTGTGTTTGTAGATCTATGAAGTTTTGGGGTATGATGTCTTTTGTTCCATAACAAACTTTAAAACCATAACAGGGTAAAACAAATATTTAGTTTCTTTAAAAATATGCTCGGGTACAAGAACAACATAGATAGTCTGTCACAGACACCTCCACAACCGAGGAAGACACTGCAATCATTCATCTAGTATGGTTTGCGGACATGGGTGCAGGGGTTGATTCTAATAGCCCATTTATTTTGTAAGAGATATATTTCATTAGTAAAATCAGTGCAAAAATTGGACACAGTGGATCACCACATACATAAAAGACCGAATTAAATAAATTAAATTTTTTTTAATTGCAGGTGTATATTTGTATGTTATGTTGTATAAATGATGTCTCAAAATAATTGAGTGATAATTGGTAGTTTAACGACAGTAACAGTAACACAATGTGAATATAATTTACAATATATCTCACATGGTAGAACAATTAAATATAAGGGAAAAGAACCAGGTGCCAAGAGACTGAAACTAGGAAGAAACAAGTAAAAAATAGGTCTTAGTTCCTGAATCTGCAGTTTATTTGCTGTGGTCCTTGGTATAAAATAAAAAAAAATTGTACTTTAAGAGACCTATTGGAAGTAGAGAAGACAAATAATTACATGAGAAGCAATTTCAACGCAACAAGGATTGCCTTAATTAAACGACTCCGCAATCTGGCCCAATTTCATGGAACATTGAGGGAGCTTGGTATAGAATCTCTTTTAAACCGTGGCAGAGCAGGGGGAAGGAAAGAACATTAATTGAATCAGCTAGCTGTTCTGTGAACTGAGTATGGCAGAAGAAGGCCTCATCGAGTGAGTGATGGTGTTTTAGGTTTTATGCAGTATTAAGGCAACTTACTTTTACTAATTTAGAATTTTATTTTCCTGCAATAATGTTATATGATCCATTCTAATCTGTTATGCGATCCACACAGTAAATGAAACTTGCATATTTTTTTTATGAAACCTTTCTTGGGGTTATAATAAATAGTAGTTTTGTTTTTAAAATGTCATACATTTTAAAATGTCTGCTTGAGTACGATTGGTTTATTAAGAACCAGAAATTGATCTATTAATTTTAGACGAAAAATCTGTCTTTTGAACCACAACAAACCTTAATGCTATACACACTTTCTGATTATTCTGATTACTGTACAGTAAAATGAAATGACTTTTAAATCGCATTAATAATTTTTTTTTCACAATAGAACATTTATGCCTGATGTGACGTCTAAATTTTAGGACAATATTACAAAAAAGGAAAACAATACAAGTTGTCATAATAATACAATTGATAATTCATAATAATGATAAGAATTATAATAATGATAAGATAAAAAAACTTAAAAAAGAAAAAAAAGAAAGAAACATGGAAAGGAAAAAAGAACCCTATTCTTATATATATTTATTAAAAATATATATAATTATTTTTGTTAATTCTTAAAGGGTTACAGACTTTATTATAATGAATAAGGAGAGGGACATACTGTAGTTCTTCATACGAAATAAGACCTTACCTGTTTTAAAATTTTAAATGAAGATCTAAGTAGGTTTTCCGATGAAGGCAAGCAGTGGAGCTGTGGTTAGCACAGTAGTCTCAGAAAGTCCTGGGTTCGATTTCCAGGTATGGGCTCTTTCTGTGTGAATTTTGCATTTTTTTTCTGTTTTTTACTTCCACTGTTGAAAAACATGAACATTAGGTTGATTGGTGACTCTATGTGCGCTATGTGCGCTGGGATAGGCTCCAGCAAACCATCATTATCATCAAAACATTTAAACATTTCCTAATAAGATAAATCTATTTGCATGTCTTATCCCCTTTTATAATACACAATAAAGTTTGAGGAAATAAATCAGCCTTTTTCCCCTCCACACCTTATAGGAAACCATATCAAAAGAACATAAATCAAATAAACAATAAAATTAACACTTATGAACAAAACTTATGCAATATACATACAGAATTTTCCCACCAGAATGTTGTGGAGAATAAAGAACAAACATGTAGACTTTAAACGCTGTGCTGTGTGTTATACCACGGGTATGTATAGGCCTATTTGGAAAGATATAGTCTGGACGAAGTCTTCAATGTTTGTCAGATAAACATATAGCTTTTAAAGTGGACATTGTGTGTAACTACAATTAAACCTGGTACCTAAAATAGAGAATAGGAGAATAGTCTGAGATGACAATTACATTGTAAGTACAATTTTGGACCAAACTAACCAGTGTAGAAAAAAGTTTAACAAACACGGAATATGAAAGTATAGCCAAGACTAGGTACTAGGTAACAACACATGATCCCTTCAGATAATCACAGAGGTAAAGTCCCTTGTAAAACTAGCCAAAATAAGCTCCCCGAAAATTTGTGCACTTCACCATATGCTGTTTCTTAGCCAAGGAAGTTAAGAACAAATTCCATCAGACGGTTTTCCTACACGTCTTCACTTATTCCGATTAGTCTGATGTTGTTTGTTTTTTTATTTCCTTTAGAGATGCTCACACTTAAAAACAAAGTGTTTATCTTGATTTAAAATTTGGCCACAGTAGTATCAAGGCACACAAAAAATCACTTGCTGCCCACACTGAGTTAAGCAATTGATATATAGTGGCCAATGTAAGCTCACTTCAAACACTGTTAATGTCTGAATGTAGACCACTAATCGTGCTCTCAATCTTAACACATATGTCATTTGTATAAGGATCCTAGCATTTCAACTGAGAGTGATTCCCCCTTAAAAGTACCTTTAGGGTCAACCAAGCTAGCCATGCTAGTCTCTTTGCCAAGAGCTGCCGTTACCCACACAATAGCCACTAACCTTGTGTTAGCATGTATTCATAAATCAAATTAAGCTAGAAAATGGGTGTTTGTATGTTCGGTATAGTTGGCATCTTCAGAATTCATGGCAAATTGTGTGTAACAACAGTGGTTTTTGAAAGTATTCCTTGGTCCATTTAGTAATGTCAATTACAGAACCAGGAGTGATGCAGTGTTGTCTGAGGGCCAGAAGATCATGGGCAACCAACATTTTGCCTTGAGGTTTCTCCAGTTTCTCTTAATCTTTTTATAATTTTGTGCACTGTAGATCATAGGATGCAATATGACATTGATGAAATTGTTTTAAAAATATTTTACACTTTTTATATTCTTTCATACAATATAGAGCCTCTGTCCATTTTATTGTCTACATTACAGACCTGACCTCAATTGACTTAATTACTGGCTAAATGTTTATCCAGCTGAATTTTATTGTAAAAATTGTATTGTTAAAAAAATATTTTAACCCATTTATTGCCTCATTCCAACTTGAGCTCATTTAGTCAATATAATTGTAATCACAATTTTTTGTATACAATGTAGAATACACCCAGCACAATTGATAATAATATAAATGTAAACATACACTTACTGTTGCCACAAACTTATATATGACTTTATATAATTTATTTCCAAACAATAAAAACCAAACTCATGATCCTTTTAGTGTGCATTAGCAAGATGTTGCTAAAATCCAATCTGAGACAAACTTTTTTATGTGGCATACACAGAGGTATGAGTTAGAAATGCAGTGCTATTCTTTTTAATTGGCCCTTCTTTATATCTCTCAACCATATGGCAGTGCAACATAAAACATCCAACCTGGGTGTTAGCACGACAATGCATCCACTGTTGATGAGGCATGCTAAACAGATGATGGATTGCTCTTTGAGAGCCAAGGCTACTTCACTGTCACTGAAATGAAAGAGAGATAGATAAAAGATGTGTAGCGTGGTAGAAACAAACATAAATATGGTGGCCTTTAAAAACAGTACTAATTTATTTCACTTTTTTGAATGTTGTAAATGAATATATAACATCACCAGGGTGTGTAAAATGCTGTATTAATCAGAGTAACTAATGTAACTAATTTAAGTCTTTCTTTGGTATAGTCTGTAACTTTTTAGATTTCTGTTAACTTTTACTTTTATTTCTCTACAAGCTTTTACTATGATATTTCCCCAAAGCATATTAATTTCTTGTGACAAAAAAGAAGGTTTGCTGTTTTCAATAGTTCATTGGATAATTAATTAAATTTCGTTGTGCATGTAAAAACAAGTATGCACACAACTCAAGCACAGTCATTTTGTTTACAAGTCATATTAAACTGCTGTTAATTTGAAACAAGCTGTTTACAAGTCATTTAAATGGTAACTAATAGATTTAAATGAACTAAGTTTGTTTTTAAAAAAGATAATCATTAGGCTTATTATTTTGGCTTTTCTATTTTGCATTTACTTGTTCTTTAACTTTTAATACTTATTTACATTTAATATAAAAAAACTTTTTAGTGCTGATTTTAGGTACTTATCTACCTTTGTTGTTAATAATTATATGACAGCAAAGGAACATAAACTTGCATAACAACCCTGAACCTAACTTAAAAATAAAAAGAGGGATCTGAAATCATAATCTGTCATCAACATCAACACATTTGAAGTTCCTTTATCAAACTGTGTATGCTACGGCTCATTGAATTAAGTTACTTACCACAGCACTAAGAAACATCCCAGCATTGGTGTGTAACACCTACCAGGCATCCGGTCAGGGCAAGTGAATGTCTGTGCACTAGGCTGATCTTTTAAGAGACCTGGCAGAAAGATGCAATTCAAAAACTGTGCTAGGCCACAGAGAGACTGGTTCTGTTTTTGTAAAGTGATATTTTTGGACATTATTGCTGTTATTAATAACTCAAATAGAGATAAAATGGGAGAAAAGAGTGGGCCCAGAGAGAACCCATGCCAAACTCGAACCTGGGTCGCCAAAGCATGTGTGTGCTGGTGCCTTAACACACCACACAACAGTGGCAGCTCTGCACACTGTCCTGCACACTGATCAAAGCGGCTACAGAATACAAATCAGTTTTTATCTGCCATGATTCAATGCGGTGCGCCATCACTGGGAAACTGCCACTTGGGGTAATTGTATGAGTCTGGTGGTGCTGTTGAGCTCACAATAGGCAAAGATGCCATTGTACTTACAATATACAAATAAATTAAAGTGTTATTAGTTGTGTAAATGGTTCTGGTTGTAATTAAATTAAATTAAATTAAATTAAATTAAATTAAATTAAATTAAATTAAATTA
>JAOTQW010000023.1:4069229-4080266 GCA_026260075.1 Sisor rabdophorus
CTCTATTTATCCAGGCTTGGGACTGGCACAGAAGTCACTGGCTTGTGGCTCCTGTGGCTAGATTATATATATATATATATCATTAAGCATATGATGCATGATGCTTTACTCACCTTCAATTGGGATTCCAATATGCTACTGCCACACTTTCGGACCTGACACAAGCGTGTCTGTTTCACAAGCCGGCACTCTGCGTTGCTATTGGTTACTCTGCTGGAAACACCCATTCCACAGGTTGCTGAGCAAGGTGACCATTCAGTGGTTTGCGAAAAGCATGTGGGCGGGACAAGCATATGAGATTTTGTGGTGGAAATCCATTCTAAATATAAAGAAAGACAAAGGACAACGAAAGAATATATGCATAAATAATGAAAGAAATAAATTATATTACTAACAATAAAAATAATAATTGTTAAAATATCGTTATAAATGGTATTGCTGCAGGATCTATGCACGTACCGCTATGTGGTGCTCCTAAATTGCTGTCCCATAGCGTTGGCGGTATAACTAATAGCTCATTACCAGTGAGGTCTTGATGTTTCTCATATTCGTCGAAAATACTCTCAGACATCGTGCTATCCTCATCAATGCGGTTATCGTCATCACACATCCATTCTTGGCAGCAGCGCCCGGGCAGCGTGGTAAGGCGAGGCCGGGCACAGCGCCAGTCAGGGAGCGATACATGATGTGGGCAGAGAGGCATACAGCCCACCACTCCATCCATGCAGGTGCAGCGGTGCTCACAGCTAGGCTGAAAGTCTTCACCGTGCTGGTAGACTCGGCCATCCAGCTCACACGGCCGTCCTTGAGCCTCGGCTGCTGATGGAATAAGAATGCTTTAAGGCACGAATGCTGCACATAGTATGCTAAAACCTTAAAACATTATTGCCAGTAATACTTTACTGTTTAAATTAACTTTTTGTATACACAGTTTAAAGTTAAGACAAGACCAAATGTGATATATATGTTTAAACCTGACTGGTCTATGTAACACACACACACACACAAAAGTAATGGGACGCCAGACCATCATACGGGTCCTCGAATCACTCATATAATTACCTCCACACATCTAGAAAAGCTTTTTACAAGATTTGGAATGTTTTGGGAAAAATGTTATCAGCCACAATAGTATTTGATGTTTGTCGAGAAAGGCTGTATTAAAGTGGGTATTCCAGTTTATTTCAAAGGTGTTCGGTAGGGTTACGGTCAGGACTTCTAAAACAATATTGTCCACGTCCCCATATTGTTATGGAGCTTGGGGGCTTTGATCACTGTCAAAGCATCCCTGCGAAAATGTGGTTAATCTTACCGCATTAATATTTAAAAAAGAATTATACATTTCGATATTTGTGAATATTTTTTAAATTATTTATATTCAAAGTCATTATAAGCTGATTAAATAAACTCGGTGTAATTATATGAAGAGTTTTGGTTAAATTAATATAGATTCTTTTCGTAAATTGGTTTGTTTTGCCGCCATAACATCACTCCTCACCTCTGCACAACCCCCTCTGCAGGTCTCCTTTGGCCCCTAGATGGCAGCGCAGTCCCTTGATGTGGTCACAGGGCTCAGTATCACTGCAGTCCTGATTAAACTGCCTGGCACATATCCTGCAGCAGCCACATGAGTCCAGCACAGAGCTGATACCAGGCAGGCATGCCGGCTGAGACACAGGGCACAAGCACTTACGTGGACACTCGCCCAGAATCTGCAGCAATGGTATACAAACGAGAGGGAGAAAGTGAAAAGTGATTTAGCATAATATTTAGTCATATTTATTGGGATCATCTCTAAGTGATATAAAATATATATTCACATGCTTTTGCAAATATTTTTTAATTGTACAGGAGTAACAATGAAAATAAAAATATAATAGATTAAAAAGGTAAAGAAAAATCTTTTGTGATTGTATTCATTCATACATCTTCTAACCTACTTATTTCCTAGCTCGAGGTCATGGGGGTGTACTGGAGCCTATTCCAGTGCACATAGGGGTACACCCTGGACAGGTCACCAGTCTATCACAGGGCCACACACAGACGAACAACCACACACACTCACTCCCATGGGCTATTTAGAGTCACCAATCAACCTAATGAACATGTTTTTGGACTGTGGGAGAAAACTGGAGAACCTGCAAAAAATGGAGGACTTGCTGTGAGGTAACTGTGCTAACCACACCACTGCACCATCCTGATCAATGACTTATAATGATCCTAAAGTCACATATAAATCATATTTAATAAGCAGAGAATTTTCTAAACCCCCAAAAAGTATTATTGTATACAATTTTAATCTACAGCTGAGCACAAATTAATTTATTTAACACATTTTTACTTTTAATAAAACATTGCAAATACTTATTATTTACTATTATTTCTAAAAAATGTTAAAAAGCAATTTTTGAAAATAGCTTTAAAAGTATTATATATATATTTTTTTTTTTTAATTGTAAAATTGTTGATTTGTAGAAATATATACCTTTGCAGCACACCAAGACATGAGTACCAGTGTGAGGTTTGCTTGCCTCAAAATCATCCTCAGGGGAAACATTTCAGCTCGAAGTTTTATGTAGGATTTTACTAAAGTTACACTGCCCAATCCCCAAGTAGCAACTATTTCTAATAGAATTTTTAAAAAAGAAAAATTATCTTGACTCTCAGTTTGCTATCTGCATCCTCCTCTTCAGTTAAGTTCGTTAAGTTTTCCTGCAATCCAAAGTCTGAATCCTGCTCTGTGTGTGTGTGTGTGTGTGTGTGCGTGCGTGCGTGTGTGTGGTTAAGTATGAGTGTGTGAAATGCCAGCAGCAATGGGTAGCTCAGCTCTCTAAGAGATTTCCGCCGTGGCTGTAACTTTTATATGGGACATCAGACAGCCCCCTCTGATATATCACTCACACACAAACACACGCACACACACGCACACACAAAGCTTGACCACTGGTGTAATACATTAGTTGATAGCAGACACACTTAAGTATTATACAATTTCATATGCAGTACTTCTAATACTAATAATATACAAAACACCATAAACTCACTGTTAATTGGATGTTTACCAACATAAGATTATGTATACTGTGGATATGTGTGTGTGTGTGTGTGTGCAATTTTTGTATCCAAGCAAGCACAAACATTTTTGACAAACCTCCAAAATATACTCCAAGATAACCCTTCTCATTTCACAGTCTACAGACTTTACATCCATGCTTTTTAGGTAAGCCAACCAAATTGGCAGAAGTGACGGAAGCACTGTGAATTGTCTTTAGGAAAGTTGGACAGTCAGACAGTACAGACAGGGTGTCAGACAAGGCTCGCTTTCCCAAAGACATTTCACACACATGGCACATAGGTGCCACCCAGTCAATGACGTGCAACTCCTACACTCGCGGAGAAAGTGAGAAAGAAAGCAAGAGTGAGAGACAGAGAGAAATAGATATAGATTTAAAAAAAAGCCTGTTTTTTTGGCATGCACATGGTTAAAATGTGTCAAAAATGTTCATTCATGAAATAAAATGGAATTCTCTGGTACCAACAAAAAAACTGTGGGTCTACTGTCATGCACACTGTGGTTCAACAAACCCAGGCAGATATATTACATTTATTATAATGCCAGAAATAATATGGCAGTGGTGATGTGAGTTATGTTGGTAGTTTAAATCTCTTGAAATTCTGTCACTAAACACAAAGAATACACCATGTTTCTAATCTTTTATATTTTACAAGTCTATCAAAGCAACTATTAAAGAAACTATGTAACATTTTATTCATTATTTTTTTATACTCACTTATTTCTTAACTCTGGGTCATGGGGTCTGCTGAAGCCTATCCCAGCGCACATAGGCCATAGGTCTATCATAGGGCCACACACAGACGAACAACCAGATTCATTGGGTATTTTTAATTTTACCAATGAAATTAGAGTAACTGGAATAAACCCACGTAACTGCGGGGAGAACATGCAAACTTCGCACAGAAAGGGAATCAAACCAGGGACCTCCTTGCAGTGGGGTTACTGTGTTCAGGTAATTGCACAGAGATGAACATAAGTATTTTCTACTTTTTAAAATGTTTTGTACAGGATTTAAATTCATTCATTTTCTATACCCACTTATTCCCAAACTCAGGGTCACAGGGGTCTGCTGGAGCCCATCCCAGCGCACATAGGACGAGAGGAAGGGGTACACAGGTTGCCAGTCCATCACAGGGCCACTCACACAACCACATGAACTCAATCTATGGGCAGTTTTGAATTACCAAACAAGCACATGTTTTTGGACTGTGGGAGAAAACCAGAGTACCCAAAGGAAACCCATGCAAGCGTGAGGAGAACATGCAAACTCCGCACAGAAAGACCCCATGCCCGGGATTTGAACCCAGGACCTTCTTGTTGTGAGGCGACCATGCTAACCACTACCGCCACCGCACCGCCCCAGGTTTTAAATTTACACACTTAAATGCTATCCCAATTATAGTCTGGTATCCAATTCATCTAATTGTATATGAATAAATATATGGTTCTTCTCTGCTAACTTAAAACTTAAATTAAAGTTGATTTGTCAATCCTATGATAATACGATATGCAGTAAAATGTTTTTTTTAACTGTACAGCTTTAAGATATTATACTTATATACTATAGCTGGGGGCGGCACGGTGGAATTGTGGTTAGCACAGTCACCTTACAACAAGAAGGTCCTGGGTTCAAATCCCGGGCACAGGGTCCATCTGTGCGGAGTTTGCATGTCGGGTACTCTGGTTTCCTCTGTCACTCTAAAAACATGTGCATTAGATTGCTTGGTAACTCTAAATTGCCCATAGGTGTAAGTGTGTGTGTGTGTGGTTGTGTGTCTCTGTGATAAACTGGCAACCTGTCCAGGGTGTACCATGGTATAGGCTCCAGCAGACCCCCACGCCCCCGAATTCAGGAATAAGCGGGTATAGAAGATGAATAGAAGATGAATACTATAATTGCAGAAAAACAGTAAACAAACTAAAAAAGTATCCATATAAAATGCAGGTGCTTTGCAATATAAGCATGTAAGCTGTAGGTGTGCAGTGTTTGTGTTGAGCAGAAATCTAAGTGTCTGACTTACCTGAGGGGAAAAGATCCTTTCTGCATTTTTTTAAGGAGAAGAAACGATTTTTTTACTGTAACAGGGAGAAAAGTCTACCTACAAATACCTTGCAAGTCAGGAAGCTCAGTGCGTATTTAACCAACCTCAGAAGAGCTTGTTTGTCTTGTGGGGTTGCTGTTCCTGAACAGAATTATCCTATCAGGATATTTTTAATGGGCGGCACAGTGGTGAAAGTGGTTAGCATGGTTGCCTCACAACAAGAAGGTCCTGGGTTGAAATCCCGGGCACGGGGTCTTTTTGTGCGAAGTTTGCAAGTTCTCCCAACGCTTGCGTGGGTTTCCTTCGGGTACTCCACTTTCCTCCCACAGTTCAAAACATGTGCATTAAAACGTGGTAATTCTAACTTGCCCATAGTTGTGTGGACCTGCAATGGACTGGCCACCCGTCCAGGGTGTACCCCTTGCCTTTCACCTTGTGTGTGCTGGGATAGGCTTCAGCAGACTCCCATGACCCTGGATTCGGGAATAAGTGGGTATAGAAGATGAATGAATGAAGGATATTTATATAGTGTACAAGATACAAGGTTTCACTCAGTACAAGAATATTGTCTACTCAAGATGACTGTCTATTCTCTCCACTTGGTCCCATTGATTGTGAGTGGTTGCAGGTTTTCTGCTTTGTGCTGTTGTCCACTATCATCTCCTTGCTAATGTTTATTAGGAGATTGTCATCCTGGAACCATACCTTCAGATTTATAATCTCCTCTAGGTCGGTTGTCTTTGTAGGGTGTAATATTTAAATTTCCTTTGATTGAAACTAAGAGGCCCAAACACTGTTCCAGCATAACAAACCCCCTTTGTACAGAGCCTGTGACCTCTATCCTACTAAACACCTTTAGGATGAACTGGAACACTTTGTGTACCAGACCCAAAAATGTCTTATTTTACTTATACTACTGTGATTAAATGAGGAAATCATTGAAGACATACTATACAATCTAGTGAAATTAACTTTTTTAGAAGATAATCTAAGACTATTTTATCAGCAAAAATGAAATGAATCTGAAAAATAAAGTTTTAAAGTCACATTTTCAATGGAAACATGTCTACAAACGATTGCCTATATAGTGTACAAATCTGCCTTAATGAGAATTCAGGTCTTTGGTGATGTCATAGAGATTTAATAATGTTATAAAGTTCAGAATATGGCTACTGCATTCTGTAAGCATGAACAAAACCTCATTGTGGAGCTAAACTTTTTGATGTTATGAGGGAAGACGTCATGGGCAAACAGAAACGATATTACATCAGTGCAATTAGTTCCTGATGCACTTGAAGATATTTGAATGTGTGTGATGAGTGTTTGTGTGTCTTTCTTTCTCAGACCACACACAAGGCAAATCTTAGATTACAAGCTCATTTTAATTAAGTATGCAATACCATGGAAACCAAGCATGTCACTGTTTTCTGACATAATATTTTACTGTTAAATTGTATTGTAAAATGTGGACTGACTTTATTTTATATGCCACATTACTCATTAGAAACATATGTCCTTAAATTGTTTGTGACAAATACTATATAGTAAAGTAATTTAGAGAACTTTAACATGTAGCTTATTTAAGTTTATTGAGAACTTTAACATGTAGCTTATTCTTAAAAAGTTCTGGACTCTGGAGCAGCTTTTTGTTTTGGTCAGTGTTATGTTATGGTTTTACAAAAACAAGCAACCATAAATAATTTAAGGAAGTCATAGAAATGACTTTTCAATGAGTTTTTAGATCAGAGACTATAGAGAAGATAATATAAGTAGCTAAAGTCTGTGCTGTTATTGGACAACCAGAACTTATATAATCCACATTATAACCACACCACAGCATCTTTTATTGAGTGTAATTATGACTTTTTTTTGTAATCTATTTTTGGATTTAGCAGAGTTTGTCAGACATGTGTGGAATGGGTGTATAAGGGTGTGTGTGTTTTAAACCACACAAACACTAAAAATAACTCCTAATATTTTACCATTCTTTCCAGAATGTCTCTTTCTAAACCAACAAACTCTTCTTGCTTCAAAGCCTCCTGTTCCATAACATTGTTTTAATTAAATTGGAAAATATGCTGCCTTCTGTTCCAATTCAAAACAAACTGCCAGATATATCATAAGTAGTGTCACCTAATAATAGAAAACTAGAATCAGATGCCAAAAATATCTTTGGTAAATCCATGTGGATTTTTAATAGATTGTAAGTCTTATTAAAATAAATAATTTTGTATCTGGGCAGTGCAATGGCATAGTGATTAGCACGATCGCCTCACAGCAAGAAGGTTCCTGGTTGTGCAGAGTTTACTTGTTCTACCCATGCTTGCGTTGGTTTACTCTGGGTTCTCTAGTTTCTCCCATAGTCCAAAAAATGTACATTAGGTTGATTGGTGATTTTAAATTGTCCGTATAAATGGATAAGTAAAATTTTTGTCTCTAATCTGTCTAATTAATACGGGCAAAAAAATGCTTTTAAAAAAGACCAGTTAAGACTTGACATTAGATGCAGATTGCGAGTGGGAAAACAACATTCCGTTCCATTTCATCTTCCTCCACTTATCTGGAACCAGGTCACGCGGGCAGCATTCTAAGCAGGAACGCCCAGAGCTACTCCCGGGTGACCGAGATTTTCACTCTGTCTCTAAGGGAGCACCCAGCCACCTTACAAAGAAAACTAATTTTGTCCGCCTGATCTCATCCTTTCTGTCATGGCCATAGGTGAAAGGAGGAACATAATTGACTCATAAATCAAGGGCTTCACCTTGCAGCTTAGCTTAGCTTAGATTTAAATCTAAAGCTGTTCTACTGTGTTTTTCTCTGATTTTAACTGAACTAAAATGTATTCTTTTATTCTTTTATTTATCTTCTATACCCGCTTATTACCTAACTCTGAGTCACAGGGGTCTGCTGGAGCCAATCCCAGTGCACATAGGGTGAGAGGCTGGGGTACACCCTGGACAGGTCGGCAGTCCATAACAGGGACACAGATCGATGAACAACCACAAACATTTACACTCACCCTATGGTCAATTAACCTAATGTACATGTTGGACTGTGGAAGGAAACCGGAGTACCTGGTGTGTTTGCAGCACTTGGACTAAAATTAACATGGCATAGTAAAATACTATATGTTATTTGCTAAGACAATAACTATTCGTGGTAGGTATTTCTATATTGTAGCAGTACTTCATTAAAACTACTGATAAACACTATGAAACCCTGTTCCAGCATAAGTATGCCCCTGTGCACAATGGGATCTGAATTATATTTGAGGATTGTGTGTATTAATGTGGGTGTAATTGTGCCCTGCCTTGTCTGCAAAGTTTATGGGAGAGGCTCCCTATTACTGAGTAGAAAATAAATTGATTCATGACAGAAAAATGAAAAAAATAATTTATTTATTCATCTTCTATACTCAAATTGTCATAACTAGGATAGACTTTATAAACCTTAAAAAAAACTCAGGCTGATTGTACAGACTCTTCTGTTCCTCACATCTGCATTCGTTCTTCTGCTATCTCGATATACAGGTCAGTAGTTCACCAGGTGATGACTGTGTCTCTCACAGGTGTGTTCCATATAACTTTGATTCAGCACTCTCGTGAGCTATGAGAGCACTGAGTGTTGTGACTTTCAGCATTACAGCCTGCATTCCTTCACCGTCTTTAGCGGATGTGTTGACAGTGAAGGGAGAAAGAAATCACTTCTCTGAACTCCAAAAACAAACTCAGCCCTGTACAAGACTAAATTCCCAGGTGTGCTTGGGATATAAAATACATTATGCTGTCCCGAAGATGAAGTTTCAGTTCATAGAACGCAGGGATCTGATGACGTGTTGAGTTGATAGCTTGAGGAACAGCACACTTGATTCTGCAGTTGGCTTGTGGAATATTTTCTTCTAATAATAAAAATATGGACTTGGATGAAGTTTGTCTACGCAGCATAACTAGGTTGAACATTCTACTGTAAAAAAGAATTTGTGGAAAGAATTAATGTGAAAAATATAATGACAGCTTTAAAATTATGGGCTGGATAATAAAAGTATAGAAATATTTTAGGATCTCCCTGTATTTTTATAGGCATGGAATATGGTGATGGTAATTAAGTAAACTCAATAAATTTGGTCATCATTACCTAGCAAGAAATACTCTGGTTTCCAGCCACAGTTATGTGTATGTTAGTTTTATTGGTGATTTTAAATTGTCCATAGAAGTGAGTATGAGTGTGTGTGGTTGTTTGTCTATGTGTGGCCCTGCGATAGACTGGCGCCTAGACTTACCCCAGCCTTTTACCCTATGTGCACTTTGATAGGCCCCAGCAGACCCCCGTGACCTCAAGTCAGAAATTTAGCAGGAAGATGAATAAAGGAATGAATGAATAAAGGAACAGATGTGTCATCAAGTATTAACAGTTTTTCATTTACTCTTTTCATTTACTACTGATTTCTTTGCTGGAAAACACAAATTCAGATGGCAAATGGCAGACATTTACTCTAACAAGAGTCTTTTAAGCCTTGTGAACTGGTAAAGGAGGAGGCTTCTCAAGCCTTACAGAGCCATGTCTGTATTTTATAAAATCCTTATCCTAGCAGACCATTAGCTTTCCTCCAAATACTGGCTTTCATCATTATATTAAAAATACAAACATAATCTTTGTAAAAATATTCTTACATACAACCTCCCCCTGTCTTTCCTGCATATATGATTGTAGTATTTTGTGAAAACGCAAACATGCCAGAAATCAAATGTCTTCTACAGCATGATGAAGTTTGAAGCATTAAATTTAATCAGGCAACACAGACATTCATGTAAATACACACATAAACACATGCTTCAAAGGCTGAGTCGAAAGAGAAGCGTAGCCTGTAAACACGCTCTGGAAACCTCACAGTTTTGATTATGCAACACTGTCTCATTTTAGGTTGCTCACACTGGATGCCTTGATTTAGGATCGTTGGTGATGTGGAGCTCTCCATGTGAGCGGTAAACAAACAGCTAAAAGAAGTCAACACAGACTCTTAGCCTCCGGTCTATTAAAAGCACAAGTTTGTTCACTATGGACATGGTGAGTGTTCTGACTTAGGTAAAAGGTTCATGATGTTATCATGAAGTATATAGTAACACATTATGTACAAAATAAGTAACACTTTTTGTTGTCAAATACTTTTGAAACATGCAGACATACCATAACGTAGCAAGTGCTGTATTTATAGGTTTATTCTGTCTGAATTTAGAACTTATAATAAAAACAGGTTTAGGTACTTGGGCTGTGGGAAGTATTGAATGGGAGCATTGCCATAATAAACAAAATTACCTGAGCTTAGCTGTGGTCATGCACAGAGACATGATCGCACAGAGTTCGAATCAACCTGCTGATATGTTTTAGAAGGTAGAAGAAAACCAGAGAATCTGCAGAAAACACCCACACAGTCCTGTGGAGAACAAGTCAAATTCCACACAGACAGTGACTTGAACTCAGAACAGAACCAGGACCTGAGGTTAAGATAGAAATGCTAACTGCTTCATTGTGCCAAGCCTCTTAATCCCCCCTCACTACCACCACTTTTTAGACACAAACACATAACCAAAATATTTGCTCCTTAAATAGGTACAAAAGTGGTTGCACATGCACATGAATTTGTTGTAGGTGGGTTTACCTACAGCAGAGTCAGTGGCTACTTTTTTGTAAAGGAGAGTACAGAATGTCAGTATAGTACATATAGATTCTCATTTAGATTCTCCGCTTATTTCTGAATCCGGGGTCACGGGGATCTGCTGGAGCCTATCCCAGCACACACAGAGTGAAAGGCAGTGGAGTACACCCTGGACAGGTCACCAGTCCATCGCAGGTCCAGATACACTCAGTCACTCCTATGGGCAATTTAGAGTCACCAATCAACCTAATACACATGTTTTTGGA
>JAOTQW010000023.1:4269890-4293900 GCA_026260075.1 Sisor rabdophorus
TGCCGATCAACAACTAAGCGCTTTAACTATTAGAGCCACCACTGCCCCTATCTAAAGCATGTGGTTGGAAAGACTGTACAGCAGTAATCCTATAGCACATCATTTAACTCTTTCTGACTGTTATGATACAACGAGACCATGTAGGTGACATTATCACAATCTCCGAACTTTTAGTTAGCAAATTTATTTGCTTCCGGTAAAAATAAAACCTTAGTTATAACCTCAGTTATAAAACAGTTTTAACCTCAGTCCAATAATGTATTAACGAACAACGAAAACAAAGGTACTTTTACAAAGGTTTTAGTTAATTTAGCATAAAAAAATGTTTTTTTTTTTTAATCTAAATGTTTCCTGTTTAAATGTCACAGCTGAAAATGAAGACAGCAGTGAGTGTGTTTGGTCAGTTGTCACATGCAGCTGTTTTTAAGCGGACAGGTGCCAGACTGCTATTGTTTATGCTAGTAGCTCTCCTTAAAGAAACAGAATGAAACTTAAATATTAAAAATAATTTCTTCCTTTAGAAAAAAAGGCTGCAAAACATGTATGCGGACCTCACCATAAAATACACGGATCACAAAATATTGCAATACTTCAAGTAAAACAATTAAAAATACAACAAATAAATCTGCAGGCATGTTTGCTTAAGTGACAGTGGGCCCGGGAGAAAAGAAGGAGAAGGTTTTGATTAAGTATTAACAAACATAAATCAGTTTAAAATGTAATTTAGATATTCATCTATATTAGCAGTTAGAATATCTGTATCCGTTTTTATTATAGTAAAAAGATATTACAATATCTAGCTGGTATCCATATTTTCCACAGCCCTGATGCAGGATAATGGAAATTCCCATACAGCACCTAGTCCTAATCATCACACCACATTACATCATTCATTACAGCATGTTATGAAACACTGGAGAGTTTATCCTGTTCAGGATCTGATCATGGTGAAAAAAAGTGAGTTTTATTTATTCTATTAGTGAGTTTTAGGCTTAAGGTTTTTGGCACCTGCACGGCTATTATAGAATAGCGATAATTTTCTTACTGATCTGAATCAAGAATATTGTACATTTTCTAGGAATTTTAACAATTTTGGGAGCTTGAAATATTTTCTAAATAGTGAAGAAACTATTTAATTAATATACAATTGCCTATAATTAATATACTGCTTGTGATGATATCTAAAACAAACTTTAAAAGATTTCAAGTCTTTTTTTTCTCTCAGGCTTTGGATACTGATTCACTTCTCCTGAGACTTTGCTACCGCAATTTACAACAAATCAACAAATACTCGTGTTTCAAGGTAGTTACAGTGTCACTTTCACAGAGAACATGAAAGTTAGAGCCTTAATCTCTCTCCTCACTTACTCACACACACTCACTCACACACTCACATACTCTCTTACCGATCTCTCCTTGGTCATTAAGGTCAAATTCTGCATATTTATCTGCAAAATAAAGAGGATGTCAGATTAAATTATGCTGAATTAAAAAAAAAATAAATAAATAAATCTGTAACTAGACCTCTTGTCTCTCACTTTTCTTGCAGACACACAGACACACAAACAGCTGCGAGTAACAGGTGATTTTTATGCATTAAAGTCAAACAGAGTAACATAATGGAGCAGGTGGAACACGACTCTGGGTCTAAAAAAAAGGCAAAGAAACTTGGAATCATTCCTTGGGTTTGGTTTTTGTACACCTCTTTTACTATCTTTACACTCCGGCGGCCCGTCTGTCTCTCTGTCTGCATCACAAAGGCAGCTTTGTGTGTGTGGGTCTTATAACAGCAAGGAGGAGAAACGACGGTTACAATGGCCCCCCTTGTGCATGCCTTCTCATGAAACTCATGAATATGCACAACTAAACTGTGGAAAACATGGAGAAAGAGAGAGAGAGACACAAAGAGAGACAAAGAGTGAGTAAGAGATAAGAGTAGAGAGTGAGGATGAGAGAGCGCAAGAGATAAAAAAGTTAGATGGTCAATTTTAATTGCGTAAAAAACTATCGTTGCAAGGATTAAACGACAAACAGTGTCTCGTGTATCATAAGGCTACGCACTTCAGTTAATAAGCGTGCAACTGAACAAGCATGCTGATGTGCGAAATTGGGACGGTTTACGGTCACCCATCTGCATTACACCTCATTGGTATTTCACCGTTGCGGCCCCCCCAAGATAAAATGAAAGAGCCATTCACTGCCTGTTGTGATGCAGAAAAAAAACATGCATGTACAGTTTGCGGCAGGTTTGTATTTCTGACGCTGCGGTGCCCCTTTGGCCTTAATTCTGTTAAAGAATCAAAATAAAGTCGGATTTTACACAGTGTCATGCTGTTGTGTGTAAAAATCAACTTGTGGATAAACATAAGAAATTCAATTCCCTGGTGTATACAAAAACTGGAAGTGTTCAAGGCATGGACACTGTGGGAACGAGAAAGAAAGAGGGACTGGATTTCAGTTGAATGACTTGGAATAAGTTAAACTGTTATTTTTCTCTCTCAGAAAAATTAGCTTGGACAAAAAAAGAGAGAAACAAGTAGCCACAGTGCAGAAAGTTACACACAAACACACACACACACACACACACACAGCTAGTTTTCGTATTTCTTACTTTTAAAAGAATCCAGTTTCTCTGCCAAATCCTCCTCATCGCTGTACTTCTGATCTTCCATGAATTCCTGCAGAAAAAGAAATAAATAAATAAAACATGGTGTCCTTTCCCAGTACTGACACAGAGTTTCGGTCTGAATTAGCGTGTAACATGTTTGAAACAAAACATAACAGCTTTTATTTACAGGAACCACAGAAATAATTACATTTTTTATTATTCTTTATTCTGTTAATCTTGGGCTGCTAGTCATTTGTTCAGGACTAAGTTTTAATATTTTTTAGATATTTTTTTTTAAACGCTGATGCTGTGATAAGTAGATGTCTAAATTATGTAATGTACATAGAAAGGAGTTGGTGTATGAAGGAAACAATTAGGCCAATTTAGATGTTACTGAAACACACACACACACACACACAGTCCATTCTTTACAAAACAGCCGCAGAACAGGGAAAGGACATGATGGGGAATAATGATAAAAACCACAGTTGTGAAACAAAAATAATTCTAATGAAGTTCAGAGAAAGTGGGCAGCAATGCACCCAGTCCAAACCTGCTATATAAGAAAATAACAATAAACACTAACGTGACAAACATATGAGTGATAATTCGAAACAGGTCCAATAAGATTAAATAAAAGACTATAAACTAGGTCACTTCCAGAAATTTCCATTAGCAATATAAACTCAGCGCCTTCTTGAAAGAAGCAGGAGCCTTCATGGTACAGCGTGTGAGTAAAAACTAATTCAATACATTTCGCGAGTATCTTAAAGTTTTAGTACAGATAATGTTCAAATTATTACTATTATAAATAGTAGTATTATTCAACTATTTTTAGGTCATGTAACATGCATTTTAACAGTTTGACCCAGAAACTGTAGTGGACTAATTTTTAATAGACACTGACATGACTAAGGGCACTAAAAATATGCTGCAATTTAGAACATAAAAATGTCTTTAGTCGATTGTGATTAAAGGTCAACACACAATGTTGTGCGACAACATGCTGAATTGGCTGCGTTGACGTTTACCACACTTCCCTTCTTTGTCTAAAGCTTTTCTTTATCTTTATTTCTTTATCTTAACTATAAAAAAACAACTGTATGGCAGCGCCGAGTTGGACTGGTGACCTGTTTGGGGTGTACCAATCCTGCATTTTGTCCTTCAGAGAGCTGGAATAGGTTCCAGCAAACCCCTGTGACGCCAAATTAGGGAATAAGCGGGTATAGAAGATGAATGGATGAATGAATGAAGAATGAGTGAAGAATTAATTAAGTGTATAGGACTCTAAAGCTACAGACATTTGCTTATTTGACATTTAATTAAAAAATGCAAATAGATGTTTAATAAAAAATATATTCTTGATTCAGTGGTTTCAGGATACGGCTTTAGCTCCAGAACACGGTTTGATACGCAAATAACCACGACTTCATTAATATGCAAATGTCCCCTTGACGTCAGCAAGCAGCATCTAGTAAGCGCATTTAGCTACTGACCCGATGAATATGCAAATAAACATACCGACCACGACGACATCATGAATATTAAAACGAGTCTATGACGACAGGGGCGGGGTCTCAAGAGCGTATTTGGCTACTGCCCACGACGACCTCATGAATATTCAAATGAGTCCGTGATGCGGGGGGCGGGGTCTCAAGAACGCATTTAACTACTGCCCACGACGACATCATAAATATGCAAACGAGTCTATGACGCCAGGGGCGGGGTTTCAAGAGCGCGTTCATCTACTTGCCCCTAAAACAGTTTCACCGCGGGCAACAACGCTTTCATTCATTCCGGGGGGCAGATATGATCTAAACACAGCAACAGCGAGGATTTTTAAATGACGTCCGTGCGTTTAAATAACGTGCTTGTGTTTGTTTTTTCTCGCTTGGGAGTAAAGTTTAAGGACAAAGAGACTTTCCAATACACTCATTAATCTGAATACACACCGATATTTTAATCACGACTTTTAAATACACTTTATTTTACTTCAGGAACTACAAAAGGTCAAAGTCAAGTCCGGCTAGCGGAGCTAACTGGCTAACCGTTTTCACCCTCATCAAACAGCACCAGTGAAGAAGAATCGTAAAAACAAACAGAACACCAGAAAAAAAAAAAGATCCATTTACCCGGTTCACTTCTTCTAACTTCTCTCTCTGCTGTTCCTTCAATAATCCAAACGCTTTTCCACCTAAAAAAATAAACATTAAAACGCGTTTTCGTGAATGTGCACTTGCTTCAGACATAATGCAGAACAGACATAATGCAGCGTTCCGGAGGAACGAAGCGCGCGCACACGTGTATGAATGTTACACGAAATATATTATAAAGAGAATAATATGCATATAATATATATATAATCATGTGAGACTTTACCTTGTACATTCTGACTAGACGGCATGATTGAGTTGAAGATCGGAGCTGGGAATCGGTGCTCTCTCTCTCTCGTGAGGAGGCGGCGAATGAACACAAGCCGACGGAGCTCAGTGATGGGCGTCCGCCAATGAATCAATTCTTTTTTTTTTTTCAACGACTTAATGTGTCGATTCAATAGAATCGATTCTCAAACACACGCCAATTGTGTTTTTAGTCAGGTTCGGTCGTGTTTTCATCCGTGTTGTCGTTTCAATATTTTTCCCAGTCCACTTTTAACCAAGGACTAAAATCAAACCATAATTTTCATGCTGAATTTGCTTAGGAAAAACATGAATCATACAACCTAACTGGCTGTACTAAGAATTATAAATAACACAATAAAAAAATTGAACCAAAACTACGCTCAATTCACTAAAATTAATTAGTGCTCAGTTTCTGGAAAAAAATATTTAATCTGAAGTCGAATCGTTGGATTGACATTTTAAAAGATTAAATAAATAAATCAAATGACCGCTCTGAAGCCCGGTCCGTTTAAATAGGGAACCGAATCCGTTATTCAATAAGCCTGGTCGTGGGAACCGTAGGATTTGGTCTCCCTTCGCCATCGTGCGGACAAAATAGGAATTACAAAATCCAAATTCCCAATAGTAAAAAGTTAAAGAGAGGTAAATATATTTAGGTTAATGCAGCGTATAACGAATAATAATAATAAATATATAAATAATAAATATTAAATGAATAATAAATAATAATAAAAAGAGGCGGCACAGTGGTTGGCACAGTCGCCAATTTCACACACTCAATTTGGAACAAGAAGGTCCCGAGTTCAATTTCCAGGCAAGGGCCTTTCTGTGCGGTCTCTCTATGCTTGCGTGGGATGGACTGGCAACCTGACCAGGCTGTACCCCTACCTTTCACCCTATGCGTGCTGGGATAGGCCCAAGTTAGGGAATAAGCGGGTATGGGAGATAAATGAATGAATGAACTTTTTATTTGTCATCTCTCTGGTTTTTAATGCATAGGCTATAATTAAAACGTGTATAGTTGACGTGCATTAAAGAAATATACATTTGGCGACACCAGGTGGCAAAATGTAGAACTGCATTTTAAAGAATTTAAAGTTGTATTAAAGAGGTGGAAACTGTGTCGACATCTCGTGGATAAACGTGGAACGGCATGAAGAATTCTCAACAGGCACACAATTCTTCACACATACTCTACTTCCGGCTAACATATTTCAAATAAAATATTTCAGCAGGAGTATGCCAAATGTAATAATTATATATTTTCTTATAGTATCCTTTATCTTCTCTTTACTTCCTCTCTGGGCATGTTGTAGGCAGATTCTGGGCAATATCAGTTAAGCTGTCCCGCTCTTCCTGAATGTCCTGCAGATTCTTTTCAAGCTCTATCAGCTGTTTTTCTTGAATGTCAGCAGCTCCAAGAAGTATCTGAAACTTCCTGTTCAGCGCCGGGCTCTCCACACTTCCCCGGAGGATTCGGAGACGGGTGGCTGTCTCGTTCAGCAGGCGGTCGTATTTCTCTACGTCTGTATTCTTCTCTGTTTAAATTCCCAGAAAAAACAGATAAGAAATTAATTGTTACTGAGAAGAAAGTGTAAGATGTAGAAGTGTAAGCCTCTAGAAATAATAGAAATTAAAGAAAAAAAAGGAAAGCAAATAAAAAAAAAAGTTTGAAACTGTACCAATTTGAACAAGCAGATCAGCTAACATGTGAGTGAAGCCCTCCAGCTGCCTCCTGGCTGACTCCATGCTGCCCATCACTCCCTTTAGAGAAATATCAGCCTGTAGAACAAAAACAAAAAGCAAATTTCGGAACTAGAGAAAAGTGTAAAATAGCTAAAAATTCACCTGGTATAGAAGTGCTTTATAATTTCTCTGTTTATAATCCTACAAAACTTCTAAAATAAATGTCATCCTACATCACAGTCTTGTTGAAAGTGCAGAGTTTGCATGTTCTCTGGGGTACTCTGGTTTCCGCCCACAGTCCAAAGAAATGTACATGTACCTTTCAAAACGTTATTCTATTTTAATGATTTGAATACATAAAACAGCCCTGCGATGGACTGGTGACCTGTCCAGGGTGTACCCCCAGCCTTTCGCCCTATGTGCGCTGGGCAGATGTCTCTAGCAGACCCCCAGACAGTTCTGGAATAAGCGGGTATAGAAGATGAATAAATGAATGAATAATTAAAACTTAAATTATTGAAAAAAAGTTCTGCTTGGTATGAATTTGTAACCACACACCATCGTGTGGACAAAGGAGGAACTGCAAGAGGGCCACATATCCAAACATTTTTATTTAAAAAAGGTATTTAAAACCCATCAAAGATGACTAATAAACATTCTCCAAATTTTTATTAATGCTGTTGTGAGGTCATATGTCACAAGACAATTTCAACTTGGCAGATAAAGTACCTTCAATTTCTTTCATATTACAAAGAACATATTTTATTACCGATAGACAGCTACGTACTGACTGACATGCGTTTTTAGATAAAGCGAGAGAGAACTGGTTTGATTACCTCATCTTGCATGCCTTTTGCCGCCAGAGCAGCCATGCCCTCCTGCTCGCTCAGCTGCAGCACGGCTGCACTCACGCTCGCCTTCAGATCAGAGGCTACCTTCTTTGTTTGCTTTCCATGAGACAGAGACGCCTTAACATCCTAAAAGAGATTAAAAGAGATTTTTTCCTCTTTATCCTGTACATAAAAGAACACCACGTGTCACGATTATGTAGTATAAACATTCAAACGATAGTGTGTGTGTGTGTGTGTGTGTGTTGGGGGGTGCTCACAGAGGGGCATTTTTGCAATGTTGATTTGCTTCCAGAAAGTATAAACTGACTTAAATAATCACAGTTTACAACCGAAAAACTATCTCAGTAAATCGTGTATTATGCATTAAACCTTTAGCTGGAACAGCAAGACCACACCTGGTTAATCTGAGTAAGACAATGTTGTTTTTCATAATCAATACAGAAGTGGATTGTTTGCAGATTTACATATGCCATATTTATTTAAATGTATTTTCTTAAAAATATTTCCCAAGATCGCACCGTATATCAGTGGATCTGATATTACAAAAACCGATATCTGAAAACATTATAACCACAGTCTAAATCGATATTCCGTACTGACCTTAGCAACAGATTCGGCAGTCTTCTGCACCTGCGTGGCCGTGTCTCTTGCTAGCGTGGCATTTGCCAGCACAGGTCTGAGCACTCCCTCGGCATGCCTCACCTTCTTCTTCACCTCCGTCAAGACTTTCTGCTCCAAAATGGCCTCCCGCTTCAGAGCTGCCTTGGTCTGAGAGCGCAAAGAGGGCCACTCCTTTTCTAAACCTGTTGTAAGGGACCGACTTGTTTATTCTAATTAAAAAGGTCCTACGTCTTTATTTGCCATGCTGTTTCCAGTCTAGGGGCATGTGGTAGCTTAGTGGTTTGAGGTTTTAAACTGTAAGAAGATTAAATCACAAAACTACCACAATGCTAGTGTGGGCGCCCGAGTAAGTCTTCACTGATTTATTGTGAAAATAAAAATAACATCTAAGGGCCAAATAATTAGTAATGTTAATAATAATAGAAGTAAGACATCATAAAATATTTTTTAAGATTTATTTTTGGCCATTTTCCCTTTATTTATAGGACAGTAAATAAACAGGACACAAGGTGGGATAGAAAAAAGGTGTCCGGATTATGTTGACGTGCTACCCATAAGGCAACTCAGAGGTTAAACTCACTTGTTTACCTTCTATCTGTCGATGTAGGGAGGAGGCCTCTGATTCAATCTTTTTTCCTGTCACTACTGAAGTAAGAGCCGACTCCCGGAGCCCCTGGGTACGAGCTGTCAGCTTTGGAGAGACAAACACAGTGATGGAGGATATGTTATGATATTGATAAAGAAGGATAGAGACGAAATGTCAACCACAAGTCCATTGAAACAGACAACAGGATTTAAACAAAGGAAATAAAACTTAAAGGAGTCTACTGGATATTTGCTGCAGGGATTTATGTGTTTCAGCTGCAAAACGAGTTATTTCACCCTCAATGAGGCAGTGAGCTGCTTCCTGTTTGTTAAATCAAATAGTGGAAAAATTTATGTTGTTGTTGTAGGTTGCGAGTTCAACACCCTTAAACAAGGCCCTTAACCCTTATCTGCTTTAATTACATAAATGATACTTGAAATGTTCAAGCCCCAGGCTTGAGAAGATAAAATTCTTGCACCTTTAAGCAAGGCGATTAACGCTGTGCATAAATAATTAACCCTATGTATAAATAACATAAATAATCAACAGTTGTGGGTTCAATTCCCAGGGAGACCGAAAAGCAATTTTGGCAACCATAAGAAAAATCATTAACCCTCAACTGTTTTAACTATATAAACAAGATAATGATTGAAAGGTTAGGAGGTCATGTCCCAGGGCAACTATGCTAATTTCTGTACCCTTGAGCAGAACCTTTAACACTCTGTTTTGACTGTATAAATAAATGAATCATCCGGGCCTGTGGGTTCAAGTCCCGTCAACAAGCTGGAATAACTTTTAACCGAGTTGTGCAAAACTTACCTGCTGAACCTCTTCTGCGGTGTGTAGATGGTCACGTACTTTTTCCACCCATATTTCAGACTTCTCTCTTGTCTCATTCAGCATCAGCTCCTTGGACCGGAGCAGCAAATCTAAGTGAGCCGCTTTGTTGGCCAGTTCCTGGCTCTGAAATCATGCAAGTAGTCGCATTTCAGACTGAAAAACCATTTGCTTTCTTTACGATGTCATAAACTATATATTTATCTTTGGAAAGCATTCCGATAATCGGTTTATTCAGGATGCACCAAAGTGTACAAGTTATAATTCATTGATTAATTAATCAATGTGTCATACACCATGTTTCAGCCTTTTACACTGAGCTATCACCTGTATCAGCGGCGTATTATCCGCTTCACTGAGCCGCTCAGCCAAGGTGGTGTTGAGAAGAATGTTATTTATGTCCTTGTACTGTTCCGGGAGGGCGAAGGTAATGTTTTGTAAAATACTCTCTGCTTCTTCAAGTTGCTTATTCACTGACAGGTAGGCAGCCCGGGTCCCGTTCGCCTGCCATGTAAGATTCTCTTTCATTCGCTGCATGTCTGAAAGTCTGACACACACACCCGCACACACTCACTCACCATGACATCTACATTTCAACCCACCTAGAAGCTTTTTTGCCCCAAATCATCATAAACCCTACTTTAATCAGGGGTCAGAACTTTTTCCCCTGGATTTTTAATTGCGCTATCACACTATTAATGTTGATTAGGTAAATAACTGCTTCATTTCTTGTTTCTTCCTTTTTAATGATATATGAGATAATAATCTTAAAAAGGTGGCGAGTTCAAGTTCCAGGTCCAACAATCTGTTATATTTGCACCCTAGAGCAAAGACCCTTAACCCTCGACTGCTTTTGTCCACCTTTCCGGTGTCTGTTGCTAAGCAACAATGCAAAACCAGTGTTAAACATAATTTTTTTTTCTGGGATAGAAATAAAAGTAAATAACCAGGGATTAAACAAAGTGTAAAAAGTAATCATTTCTTTAGTTTCATTAGAAAACAAGATTCCACAAATGTAACGCTTGCCTTTATAACATTTATAACTGTTAAGCATCAGGAAATCATGTTTCTATAGAGTATATCTTTTTCAGACACTTTCTTGTTTCCTTTTTTCCAGTTTTAATATATTCACTTAAGGTAAAAAAAAGTCTTCATTAGTGCATCAAATCCTGTGTTAAATTGCTAGAATGGCAATGAATATGGCCCCCTTTTCCTTACCCCAGCGAAAGAATCATCAAAAATTTCCCATAATTCTTTGGCTTTTATACGACCTGCTTGCATCTTTACCCACCTCTCAGTTAGCTCTTGTAAATGGCGCTCTGTGGAGTTACCCTTCAGAAGATCCAGCAGCACAGAATATGTTTTGTTTGACACTTTCAAAGCCTCTTGCGCAAGCTGTTCGATATGAGCGGCCATTTCTTTATGACTGGAAGAAAAAAAACGAGACTGAACATCAGGAGGTTTTTAAAACACTTAAATCAGTTTTTCATGGATTCAGAAGATCTCGACTTTAAGTCTCAGGGGATAGAGGCTTTAATGGAATGTTGGACTGCCATCTTACTATTAGCAGTCCAATACCTTAACCACTGTTTTACCACAATATCTTGTTTAAAATTAAAACAGTTTCCGCTTGATGACCTTGGGATTGAACTGCTAATAGTAAGATGGCAGTCCAACATTCCATTAAAGCCTCTATCCTCTGCATCCTCTTCACTGAGTCATCTCCTTATTTCTCTCATCCATATCCCTCTTCTTTGACTTTAAACTCTTTGCCTTCTGCCTGCAGTTTCATGTCCAACTTCATCCTACTCACTATACCTCTTCTGCACACGACTAAACTATCACAATCTGTCCCTTAAACCTTCAACATGTGCCAACATCGTTCCTAATCCTGTCCGACCTAATCACTCCCACACCCAAGACTACCTACATGCATGCATGTTGACTGCACTCGAAATCAAAGCCTGAAGCCAGCAACAGCACTCGCCACACCTCTGTGATGATCTACTTATTAATAATGCTTATTAAATGATAAATACTGTTAATTACTCTTCAGCCAGCTCCATTTAAAAAATATACATGGTTGAGGTTTTCCATTCTCCAATTTAATTGAAAATCATAATTTTTAAATGCCTTTTTCACCCCCATTACTACATGACACACGACTCATAATTTCTACATTATTCTCCTGCCTTTAAACAGTTGACATAATTCAATTTACTTTCCCCACCCACCTCTTCGCCAAAGCTTCCGATTCATTCACAAAGGCGTTCCACACTGTTGGTCCTTTTGGGATGATGAATGGGATAACCTGGAAGAAGTGAACACACATATTAATATTTACCTTCCAACCATGCAGGATCCTTAAAGGCTGATATTTTTCCCTGATATTTATAATCTTTGGGTATTGATTTGACTTTGAAAAAGCACTGAAAGTTAATTAGCTTGACGCAGATATTTGAGTGGTCTTACGAGACTGTTAAGCCCTGAGGTCATCTTCTGAAGCCGCGCATGCGTTTCCTTGACAGCAGTGAAAGCGTCCGCAAGAGTTCGACACTCATCCGGTGCCCCCTGTGATGCGTTCGCATCCTCTCTGCTTGAGGTCCCTTCCTCCTTTAGCAGGCTGCAATTTGTGATGCCGGCTAAGATGTGCAGCTGAAGCTGTAGGGCTTGTGCAGATGTTTCCAGCTGTGTGAACTGGCGGATGAAAGCTTCTCGCGCCTCTGCACAAAAAATAAATAACTGATTGCATTATAAATATTGCAATTGACTGAGGCTGTTAAAGCCTATTTAAGAAAAATTATTCAAAGAAAGCTAGAATTCTTTTTATTTGCTTTTTTGATGAACTAATTTACCTTTTCAATATTCAACTACATCCCCAAAGAATTGAAAAAAAAGTTAATCTTGTGTGAGAATTTCTCCCTGAACTTTTTCTTTTACCTTGGATGGCCAGAAAATCCTCCAGAGCATTGGGTAAATATTCTTCGCCCTGATCCCGATGCATGTGATTCTCTAAACTGTGACGCTGGCGGACGTGATTGGGTCGCACGTAGACGCTAAAGGTCCTGCAGTCGTAGTTAGAAAGCAGTCTCTCTAAACTATGCATCTGACTTTTAAGTTGCTTTACCTGTGTGTGGGGAAAAAAAGGAAGAAATATATACCTTTTTCAATGTTGTGTCAATATTAACATAACATACGTAACCATACTATATATTACACACTTTTATAACATATTAGCTCAAACCTACATTCATTCATTTATTCATCTTCTATAACCGCTAATTGCGCAGCACACAGGGCAAAAGGCAGTGGTACACCCTGTACAGGTCAACAGACCATCTCACTCCTATGGGTAATTTAGAATCACCAATCAACCTAATGTGCTTGTTTTTGGAGACCAGAGAACCTGGAGAAAACCCACGCAAGTTTAGCCAGAACATGCACAAGAACCGACCGACAACCGACCGTGCTGAACACTACACCACAGCGCCACCTCTCAACCGTACATACTTAAATAGTATGCAATGTTAAATAAGCATCTGCCACTGCTATTTCACTACTTTTCTCTTGTGATGTCATATCAGATGATACTTTTAATGATCTTATTTTAATATCTAGCTAGGTTTCCAGTTGAAAAAGAAAATTAAGTCCAAGGGCAAAGCTGGAGGCCGTGCTGCTGTTCTCCAGACATGCGCTGATAGATTTATTTTAGTTCCACTCCTCCACCACAATATCAGCATTATTGCATTATAAATGGAAATTGAGATGTCAAGAGTTATGATTTATTTTCCATTAATATGTGACTGTGCAAAAATTTTTGTCCTTAAAGAAAATCATAGTGGAATATAAATGAGTCCGTTTTATAGTATTCTCACTCCATTTATCGGTAGAATAAAAGCATACGGCTTCCCTCGGATGTATTAGACGATAGTGTAATAGAGAGTATTCTATATCAATTAGAAAGTAGTGTACATTTCCGGGCCACTTTAAAAAAGAAACGCCTGTACACGTTCCGATTCTTGAAATTATCAGCCAACCAATCAGGTGACAGCAGTGACATAATGCAGATCCAAGTCAAGACGATACGTTTATTTCCACATCAAACCAAATGCTTAAAACCAAATGATCGAAACCAAATGTCGAAATATCAAAATTAAATGATTTAAACCAAAATGTTTAAAACCAAATGATCCAAAGTAAACGATCACAATCAAATATTAGAAACCAAATTATTTTTTAAAGAAATTTTTATTTCAGTGACCTGAGAATGGTCAATGGTCAAACTTGAGGCCAAATTTTGAGGCACCTAGAGATTCTGAAAGTCAAAACTTTAATGTTTTCTGCTTCCCGTTTTTCACTTTTCTGCCGTTTTCCACATTTCTTATTTAAGTCACTGTAGACTTCCTGTCAGCTCACAACAGCTTGGCCCTTCCCTTCTTCTTAAGGACCAGCAGTTTCCGAGATACTAAAAATTAACTCATCTAGTGCCATCAGTGCCAATGGTAAAAATCTCAATCATTATACTTCCTCCCTATTCTGGTGTTAGATGTGAAGCTCTAGACCTGTATCGGCATGATCGGTATGCCTCATGCACAGCTGCCAGATGACTGGCTGATTAAATATCTGCATAAATGAGTCTGTGTACAGATGTTCTCATTCAAGTAAGTGCTTGAGTTAGTTGAAAAAAAAATCCCATTAACATGGATTCAAATTGAATCGATTCTTCTTTGTTACTGGCTTTTTATCTTTTTTTTAAGACATTGTATCCATTTTTTCTATTAAAAAGTGTCTAATTGGATATGATCAAGAGGATAAAAAAAGGTTAGAAATAAAAACCTGCTTCCGGACGAGGCTGTAGCACACAGGGCACTCCTCACACTGGTAGGTCTGGGGGTTTTGGTAGTGGTTTAGCTCACACTTGTCACACTTATAACCTACGAAACCTTGGCGGCACGGGCACGTCCCATTGGCGTGGCACTGCATGGACACCGATCCCATTGGGTCACAGTTGCATGCTGTAATTTTTGAAAATCAGAGGCCAGAAAATGTGACAGTTTCTTACATTATAATATAGTAAGTCATTTTGTGGTACGGAATTAATGTTTTTTTTTGGTAGTACGTTAGTAGTATTTTAATTTACATTCCATAATTTTGTACCTCTGCAGCCTTTGGAGGAAAAGCCAAAAAATCCCATTTGACAAATGTCACACATTTTGCCCTGGATACCCGTCCGACACGTACACTGGCCCGTGATTGGGTGACACGTAATGGACGAGGAACCGACAGGATTGCAGTTACAGCTGTGACAGAGAATACAATTTTTGACAGTTGTACTTTTTTTGTAATAAAAAAAGTTTAAATGCTACAAATGGTGGCATTAAAAAAAATAAATCAATCAAACTCTGTTTTGTTTCATTTGTTTGTTAAACAAATTAATAATATTAGACATAATGAAAAATCGCAGATTTTTTGAATATCACTGTGGGTCACAGACAGAGACATTTCAAATGTTGTTTTTCAGCCTTTTCAGCGAAAACTATCTTGCATAGTATAACAACACAAAAGAAATACATCAACTAACCTGATTACAGTTAGCATCAGTTTTAGACCTACTACAACAAAAAACCTTTTTGGCTTACTGCACTTGTTGGCTAGTTATTAGAAAGAAATAAACGTACTCTCCGGTGCCACCCAGTTGAGAATAGGTTCCAAATTCACAGTGGTAGCGCAGTGGTTAAGGTGTTGGACTGTTTATTAGAAGATTATGGTTCGATTCCCAGGACAAAAAGTTGCCACTTATGGGCCCCTGAGCAAAGCCCTTAACTTTCAATTGCTCGGTTGTATACCAAAGGTATAAGTCACACTGGAGAAGGACGTCTGCCAAACAGTTTAAGTGTAAGTGTAAATTAATTGAACACAAATGACGACGACCCAAGGATTGTATACTGAGAACTTCGTTTTGCAAAAAAATTTAAGAGTTACAAAATTAAGTACGTATAATATGAGTAATCTGTGAGCACAGAAAAATTAGCCGCTAGAACTGACATTTGGACTCGAAAACTGACCCTGCAGCAAAAGTACAGTTGCTGAGTATCAGAGAAAAATGTGTACAGATGTTCTGGTCCAAATCTAATTATTATTAGTCTCCAAAAAAATTGTATCAGTGCACCCCTAGTTCCTGTTATGGCTCATTCTCATATCGTCTCAGTTTTTTTATTTTTTATTTCCAAAACAACCCCAAATCTATTATGTTTATGTTATTGCTTTGGCACTGTATATACTGTTAAACAAAAATAAATTAAATTATAAAAATTAAATGTCTGTTGGTGGACGAATGAATGATTAAATGCAAGTGTTTGTGAATGTGGGCAACCCACCTGTCGCAGCCCAAACCTGGCTGTAGGTTGTAGTATCCAAACTCACACTGTCCACAGTCTCTTCCAGTCACATGCCCCAAGCACAGACACCTTCCTGTGTGAGGATCACACTCGTTTACTGCCCCCAGTGTTCCAGCAGGGTTACAGACACAAGCTGAAAGTTACACATCACACACATTTGCTCCAAAATCCTGTTTATGAAAAATTATATAATAAGGTGACAGAATCTACTATTAAAAAAATACTCACGTAAACATTTCTGGGAAGGCTTGAGGCTCCTATCCAAAGCGTTTCCATAGTAACCGCTTTGGCATTTTTCACACTGCTTGCCATCAATGTTTCCTAAACATTTGAGGCAGTGTCCCGTCATGGGATCACACACACCTACAGCGTTGGGGTCTGTGTTCGCGTTACACTCGCACCTTACACACGCCCGGGCCTCTTCACGCCAGCCGAGCGGGTCACCGTAGAAACCATCCTCACATAACTCACATCTGTTTCCTGTAAATACATTAAACACCAGCGAAAACACACACCAATAACGTGACTCTTGTTCTGTTTGTCACTTTTATTCTTAATTTTTTTTTGTATTTTATGTTTTAATTTCTGTTTTGTTTTGTTTTGTTCTGTTTTTTTATTCTACTTTGTTTAATTTTTTGTTTTGTTTTCTGTTTAACTTTTTTTTTCGTTTTATGTTTAATAGTGTAGTATGTTTTGTTTTACGTTTTGTTTTATTTAACACTGTGTATAAAATGTGCTATATAAATAATCTTTTGTTTTGTTTCATGTAATGTTTTGTTCTACTTTGTTTTGTTTAATATTTTGTTTTATGTTTTTGTGTTTTTTTATGTTTTATAAGGTGTTATTTTTGACTTTTCTTTTTAACAACTAAATTTACACAGTAAACCTTGTTTTAAAAACTGCGACTCACCCCTCTGTCCTGCTGGGCAGTTGGTACATACCACCTCCCCTCTCTCTGGCACCTGTGCACAAGTGGTATAGCCTGGGCAGGGGCAGGGCAAACAGTCTCCTGGCCTGCCAGTTAGTGCGTTCCCATAGTAACCATCCTGACAACGCTCGCAGGAGGGACCGCTTGTGAAATCGGTGCAGTCACAGACACCTGGATTCACACACACACACACACACACACACACACACACACACCATTTTAATGTATTCATACAAACATGCACACCAGAGAACCGAAATACTGCATATCCTGTATACACACTTGCACATTACAGCCACGTTTCATGCCTAATTGCTTCTTATACACATTGAGAAGAACTGGCACAAACACCCAAAACACACACACACACACACACACCCACAACCACACTCTGCAGGTGTGCACTAGCATTGTTCCTTTGAGAACAGAACAATCCGAGTACCAAGAAATGTAGCACTGAGTGAGCATGTGGCACCCAATTGGGTTTTGACCGCATCCTTGCAGACTGTCAGAGCACTTTACAACAAAACACCCACACACACACACACACACACAACCCACTGATAAGGAAACTCTTTATTGACGCACTCTGCTGACAGATTCAGAGCAGGGTGTGTTATACTTTTGTTTAGCAGTAGAGGGCAATGTATTGTTACTGTCTAAAAAAAGAGGAACAAATGGCGGGGGAAAGGATGAAAGCAAGAAAAAACATGCAAGCCCACGTGTGGCCAATTCAAAATCTAAATCCATCCTGACTATAATTGCTTTAGGGACGCTTAAAATAAAATACTAAATAAATAAATAAGTAAAAAAAATACAGACAAACTAGCTATCACATAAAGGAGGAGGCCAACCGTATCCCATGGCTCATTTTAAAATCATAAATCGCTCTAGGAAAAGACATCCCTACCCTAATTTTTTTGTATAACCTTGTCTGCCTGGCTCTGAAATCGAATTTGGAGCCGCATGTGTTGGAATCGAATCCAGGTCTCGGACAGTATTGCGTAGAACACTTCGTAAACACGGGCGCTCCGGTGACTCTCTGGTGATTTTATTAAGAAACTTAAAAAGAGACAGGAAGCTTTGATGGAAGTTCAGTGGTTTTGAGTTTAAATCCCAGGACTGTCACTGAGCTGCTGTTCGGTGTACACGCAAGACCCTCAACTGCTCGGGCAGGAGAGAAATGAGGGAGAAAAGTAGTTTTAAAATGATCCAATAAAAAAAGAGGGAACAAGGAGGGAAAATTGATCCGGGAAATCATATTTGGAGAGTGCAGTATATACAGTGCATCTGAAAATTATTCTCAGTGTGTCAGTATTTAAGGAGGGGTAAAAGAAGAAAAATAAACATTCTGGTGAACCCCAAAAGATTTTCTTCCCATTTTTGTGCCAAAAATATACACTTTTTAATTTGCTTGATTTGCTACTTCCTAATAGAACTGAATTAAAAATTTCTGCATTTTTGCCATTCTGCAGATTCCCAACTCATCCTAAATTATTAGGGCTGTGTGAAATACAGCTAACTATCAGGATATTTTTCTATTATAATGTACTACTAAGCCTCTTGTATCTATATATATACTTACTTTATGTTTTAAAATTGATTTATGTTCATGTTAATATTTCATTAAAACTTAGTGCATGTCAAACGTCGTCCTCCACTCCTTTAGTTGTCACTGACAAATACAATTGTCTTAGAAGCAAACATGCCAGAAAAAGTAATGGGGTGTCTTCGGTTTTGTATTTGTTTGTTTTTTTTTTACTTGTTTTGCAATATATCGTGGTACATTGTGTATCGTGATATGTATCGCCTTTGCCAATACACAGTCCTAGTAATTATCCAGTGTAGGGATAAAAAAAACATTGTCTGGAATTTCTCCAAGCTTCAGCTTGCCAGTTTCATTGAGCCAAAGCCCAATGCAGCCGCAGGTTTTTGTTGTTGGCTGACAGAATTGGAACCCCATGTGGTCCTTGCTTTTGCAGCCCACCTGCATCATGGTTTGACGTTTTTGTATGTTCGTCTGATGGCGGTTATTTGAGTTGCTGTCGGTTTGAACTCGTCTGGTTATTCTTGGCTGACCTCTCTTTCATCTAGATGACGTTTCTTCCAACAAAACTGTCTCCCATGCAGCAAGTAAATCTTTGGGATTAAACACAACACTGAGATCTCAGTTTCCCTAGTACGATCGATTAAAGGACCATCTGCTGCTACCAAACAGGCTGATTAAATAACTGTCAGGTGTAAACAGAGTATCCATATTCCCATAAAGGATTTTTTTTCTGAAAAAAGAAAGTGCACTATATATGGTGCACTGTGATGTCAAAAGTATTGGAACACCTGCCTATCACATTCCTGTTTTTATTCTGGATCCTATTTCAGATTTAGTATCTTTCTCGGTGTTGCATGACTGTGAGGATTTGTGCAATCAGCCACAATAATATTAGTGAGATCAGACATTTATGTTGAGGTGAGGAGGTCTGGGGCACGGACAGGGTTCCGTTCATCCCAATGGAATTCAATTTAAAGGGGTTGAGTCAGAGTCAGAGATCTTCCACTCTGTAACATCCATCTTCATGGATCTCAGAAAATGTTGTTAAGCTGGAACATGTGTTTGTGTTCCAAGTGGCTTAGTTCCAGTAAAGGAATACAACAAACAACGAAGATTGCTGCTTCCATTATCGTGGTCATGTACTGAAAATAATTAAATAAATAGCCAAAAAAAAAAAAAACACCAAAGGTGACGATTATTTTATTCTTTTAACTCCAGTGTCAATGTCAGTTATTTGGCAATACTGTATAATGACGCGTAGCAAATGGCCTGAGAGTGTTATTAAACTGTGTTTTTTCTGTTTTGTTATCTGAAAGTCAATCCAGTTACCGAAATTACACTAAAGAAAAACTTTTTTTTTTGCTGAGGTAAGAAAGGTTAATAAGTTGGAAAGATTAAAGTTAGTGTGGTTTTTATTCTAAAACCTTCAACTATTTCACATATATTTTCCTCTTGGGTTAATAGATATTTATAAACCACGTTTTAATTTTGATCTGTTTACGATCACATCTGGTAGTAGTTATATTTAATTTATAACATGGAATTTGTGAGCCTCAATGCACTTTTGTACTTTCTGACCCACACCTGACATATCTCAGTCGGAGGAAAAGTAAGTCAAAGGTAAAAGCAGGGAGTGTGTGAGGGGAGACTGTCTTTAATAAAGAAACAGCAGAGTCCATGGGCTTTAAATAAAAAATCTGAGACGTCTGGTTTCCTGTTTTCCTGCATCTCCTATTATTTCCGTTTATTTGTTCCGTTAAATTAGATTTAGGAGTGGGTTTGTTTTTGCAGGCTTTGGAGAAGGCGTTTACAACATATGAGTGTGTATGAGGGAGAAAAAATGCGTACAAAAAAAATCACGTAAATACCGGAAACTTAGGAAACTTTTCCAAACTAAGGTTACTGTTTATTACTTGATATTAACATGATTTTTAACTGGTAGGTACTGTGTGTTAGTTTGTAACGTAGCACAAACAATGCAAGTAAAACATTCAAGTGCATGTTCAACTTGAACTATAATTACCGAAAAAATAATTCTGAATATAATATCATATTTATAGATCAATTTAACAATTTTTACAACCTGGCAACCTGCACATCCTTTGTGGTGAGTCGGGGCATTTATGTAGCTTTTTCACTGCTAACCTGACTAATTTACACACATTTTCCATAGAAAGTTGGGCGGCCCTGTTTGTTTTTCTACACAGTGGCTTGTCCAGTAATTTCAGAATTCATGGCCAGTCATCTCGACTCCCTGAGGGCAAAGTTTCCTCTACACACCCATAGTGTTTGACCCAGAAAGCAAACACACTGCTTTTTCCCCCCCTATCGCACCACTATGTTTGTGATTTCAGTTTACAGACTGCTTGCCTTCAAAGACCTCTACCTACCATATGGGGCTTTCAAATCTCTTTTCGAAGACCAATTTTACCAGCACACCAGGCGTTCCGTCTAGGTAGCCGACGTTATCAGACATTTTCAATCAGGAGTAACAAACAAATGCTATTTTTTTACCAGTTGCACAGCTGATATAAAATAAATAAAGACGCTGTCTGCTTTCATTTAAAGCTTTTTACCCCCCATCTGTTGGGAAAATCCAATGCAAAGCGCCAGTAGTTGTTTAAGATAACGGCTTCACATTTTAGCTGCTTACCAACAAGCACTCGACAGCAAAGATGGGTTTGACATCAGTACAAGTTCTCAAAAAAAACATTTGCAATACACATCGTCGGTTGCTAGAAATTTCTTTGCATATGGTCTATGGTAGACTAGGGGGAAAAAAAAGGAATACTAAGGAAACTCCTTAAAGTATACATTTTCATATGTGAGGGACAAAAATATGTTTCCACTCTGGTGGTGGACGTCTAACCAGAGTGGCTGGTAGCTTAGTGGTTAATATGTTGGACTGCTGATCAAAAAACCATTGGTTCAAATCCCAGAACTTGACTGCTTGAGATTGTTAATAGGGGTTCTGGATAAAAGCGTGTTGCAAATGCCAGAGATGTAAATTAAGTGTACATGCACGTCCCTGAGCTTCTTCAGAAGAGGATTAAATCAAGCAAGTTATCAGGCCCTTTTTTATTAAAAGCCTACAGGCCTTTATCTTGGCAAAACAGGCTTTTATCTTAGCAAATGCTTGGCAAGCAATTAGCGCCAATTAGTCCTGGACATCTATTATAAATAACTTTGGATTGGGACATCCAACTACTAAAAATACTTCAGCACGAAGCTCTAGGTTTTAGATTGTCGGTCAGATATTACTCGAACATTAGGTTAATACTCCTGGAGCTACCATAACATTGCTGGCTTCTCCAATAAGATAAAAGGAAAGTAGAAAGTAGTAGAAAAATAGAGAGGGGGGGGGTTCTGTTGGACTCACTGGTAAAACAAACCATCTGTGGTATCCACTGATGGGGCAGATGCTCCACACATGCACACACACTATTTCTTTAGTTCTTGTGACATCCAAGATACAAGAAAATGTAAGACACTTTGCAAAACCGTTAACATGGATAAAAACATATATAGTACAGTTTCAGTAAACTGAAATAAGTTTAAAAGTCTGGGGCACCAAGATTATCAAAATAAAACTGAAAGACCATCATTTGACCATGTTCGAGACTGACAGTCTTTTCTACTGACAAAGCTGAAAGTCCAGCATTGCTCAGCACACCACTTTCGGATTTAGTTGGTAAAGGGTCACTTACTGGTTAAAGTGTTCTTGGTGATAGCTGCTTAGGGTTTAATTCCTGAAACAACCAACCTGTTAACCATGGGCTCCTGAGGAAGGCCTTTAACTGCTCGATGGACTAGCGACCTGTCCAGGGTGTTCCCCTGCCTCTCGCTGGGATAGGCTCCAGCAGACCCCCGTGACCCAGAATTAGTGAATAAAAGGGTACGAATGAATACAAGACGAATGAATACCCCTGAAATGGCATGGTGGCTTAGTGGTTAGCACTGTCGCCTTACAGCGCGAAGGTCCGGGGTTTAGTTCCTGAGAAAGGGGTCTTTCTGTGCAAAGTTTCTCTTGTACTTGCGTACATTTACTCAGAGTACTATGTTGACTGGTGATGCTAAATTGGCCATGGAAGTGAGTGTGAGTGTAAGCGTGGCTCTGTGATGGACTGGCAACCTGTCCAGGGTGAATCCTTTCCGCCTTCTACCCTTAGAGAACTGGGATAGGCTCCAGCAGACCCCTAACCATTAATTAGAAAATAAGCAGGTTAGAAGATGAATAAAATGAATGTCGGTAATGTTAACAAACCATTTTCCCGTCATTGTCTGTACAGGCAGCATAGGCAGTTTTCATCATTTTGATGACGATGATGTCATCCAACTGACTTAATCTGATTTCTGATCAGGACCTTCTAAACCTTATATTCTATAGAAAGCATGGCTCAAAATAGAGACTGAAGTAGATAAGTTGGCATCTTAGTGGCATCTGAAACAAATCAAAAGGATACAACAGACAAATTCTCACTAGTTAAGCTCAACTAGCTGACAATTACCGCTTTTTCCCCTAATTGTTAAAATAAAATGTATGTTTACAATAAATATGGTGTATACTCCGGTCTCCGCATACAATCCAAAAACATGTAGGTTGATTAGTGACTATAAATTGCCCATAGGAGTGAGTACGAGTGTGTGTGTGGTTGCTGTGTGAGGCCCTGCGATGAACTGGCGACCAGTCCAAGGTGTACCCCTGCCTCTTGCCCTATGGGCACCGTGAACTCCTTTGACCCTGAGTTGGGGAATAAGCTGGTATAGAAGATGAATGAATGAAGTAAATGCAGTGTATGTCCATATCTTTCCAATGCCAACCGCGGCCCATCGTTTTCTGGAAAGTTCTTGCTCTTTCTAACTCTTCCTCATTATAGTCTTTGAAAACATTCAAAAGCCAAATGTCAATGAGATCTATGCGCCTCCACTGATTTCATATCACAGCATCAGCTCACGTGTGCTCCTCCCAGAAGTGCACTGAATATTTTGTTGCCAATTTCGGAGCGCCAACTATTCATGATCATTAACACAACATGAAACAGGACACCGCCCAGCTTGCCTGAAGGGACCTGGAGATACTCGGAAGCTTGGCGGGTGTCCTTCCTTATTTAGTTCCTGACTTTATTTTTTCTTTTTGACTATCTTCAGGCGAAGCCCCTTCCATTCTTCCTGACATTTGTATGACTCGGCATGCTGAATTATTTATTATATTTTGCATGGCTAAATGTCAGCACCTTGGAACAGCTCTTTATTGTCTGTAGTGAGAAAAGGAAACCGGGCAGAAAACGGGTGGGAGGAAAAAAAGGCTTTGTTCTTTGTAAAAATCGGTAGGATTTTGTTTTTTTTATTTTGCCCTGTTATTCAAAGCTTTGTGCTTTTATACACTGAGAAAGTCGTTAGCGGCTTTTATACATACTTTTAAAGTCATAACTGACTGTAAATATAATTTAAAAACCATAATTATTGTGATAGGGCGGCTTGGTGGCGAAGTGGTTAGCACGGTCACCTCACAGCAAGAAGGTCCAGGGTCCAATTCCTGAGCAA
>JAOTQW010000023.1:4328582-4343493 GCA_026260075.1 Sisor rabdophorus
CACACACACACACACACACACACACACACACACACACACACACACACACTCTTAACTAAAATATGGAAAACAATCAGGGTGACAGCGAAAAAAAAAAAAAAATCAAAGACACTCCATTTATACAAACCGCACTATACATCTCTCTCTCTCTCTCTCTCTCTGTGTTTATTCACCCCCATCTCTCTCTATTTCCTAATCTTTTACTTTCTCTCCTCTCTAGCTCTCCCTTTTTTTTAATCTCTCTTCCTCATTATTTTTCTTTCTAGCTCGTTGGCTCTCTCCTCTCCAGCGCTCTCCTGCTTACTTTCTCTCTCTCTAGAACTTTCATTATTTCCCCACACACTCTCTCTTTCTAGCGCTCTTTTCAGCACACTCTCTCCAGTGCTCTCTTTCTCTCATACTGTTTCTAGCACACTCGCTCTCCTCTTCGCTCTAGTGCTCTTTTTAGCGCTCTATTCCACTCTCCTTCTCTAGCACACGCTTTCTCTCTCTCTAGTGTTTTCTCTTTCTCTTTGTAGTGCACTTTTTCTCTTTTTTAGCATGCTCTCTTTTGCACTCTCTCTCCCCCTAGTGCCCCCTCTCTAGTGCTTTGTCCCTTTTTAGCATCTTCTCTTTCTCTCTTGCGCTTTTTCTCTGTAGTGCACTTTCTTTAGCGCTCTCCCTCTCATGCACTCTCTTACTAGCATTTTCTCTCTCTAGTGCTCTCTTTCTCCATCTTTCTTTTTTAGCACTCTCTTTCTAGCTCTCTCTCAAACACTCTCTGTGGTGCTCTCTTCCTCTCTCGGTGGCGATCTCTCTCGCTCTTTCTCTCTCTCTAGCTCCTTCATCTATTATTTACACTGCCTATGAATATTCATAGTTTTCTCCGCAGTAACTGAGCAGTATAAGAACATTAACTGGGAGACAGAAAAAAATTAAGACGCGTCTCTATCAGCTTTCTCATTCAGTAGTCAGGATGATCTGGGAGTCGACCATTTTAAAGATTGTCTCATTCTCACTCCCATTAGTGGTCTCATACCCATAATGCACTGTTAAAAGCAGGAAGCATTAGTGTTTGCCAAGTTTCCTCACTTAAAACACTGTTGTATCTATAGGGATGTTTTCAGGTGCGACATTACATACGCAGCAGAAGCGCAGACCCATCGATCCATTGGCAGCTCGGTGAGGATGCTGTTTCTGCCGCCGGTTCTTGGCTTGTTGGCCGTGACGATACGAGGCGTCCTGGTTCGGAGCAGGCTGAGGTATGATTCGGCGCAGGCCATGGTGCAAAAAGGGGAACATGGGATTTGGAGGTCTTCTGCTGGTGTGGAGGTGATGGGCTCCTCTGAACTATAGAGGTTTTTCAGGTTGAGAGAAAGAGAACAGGCTGACAAGCTTTCCCAGTCTTGATCTGGAGGAGTAGGAGAAAGATGATGATTATGGTAAAGTTTCTGGATTGAATTAACTTTGAAAAATGAACTCTATAAAAACGGAACATCATAGAGCACCAGACCGTTCGACGAGGGCCAAAGTCTGCAAGTCTAATTCTTCTTATCTTATCTCCATCCAACTGCTCATGTTCTCCTTTTTGCTGTGAGGTGACCGTGCTAACCACTATGCCGCTCCACAACAAAATTGAAGTGATCTATATAAGTGAATGAGTTTGTGTGGTTACCATCAATTTCATATCCAGCTGGTCGCATTTGCAGTTCATGGAGCCGACAGAAAAGATTAATTAAAATTCGTCTGATTTTAGTCCTTTTTATTGCCAGACATTTTTTTCTGTTTTAATTAAGTAACAGTCAAGAGTCAAAAAATAGAAGCAAATAAAGACTGTATATATACTGTATTATATACATAATATAACATTTACATTATGTTTATTTGACACTCTGGCCTGTAAATATTAACGATTTTTGTTAAGTAACATTAAATACCGTAAAAAATGCTTTTTGTCTGGTTTTTGTCTAGTTAATTGTTGATTTCAATATTTATTAAAATATTCAATAAGTTGAGTTAATTTTTTTTTACATTTTTTTGTGTGTAATAAAGTTCAGTACTTGTTATCTTTTATACATTTTTAAAACTATAGGTTAATAATTGGTTAACTAACATGTCTTTGCATTGAGGCGACATGGTGACATAGTGGTTTGCACAGCAAGAAGGTCCTCTGGCAATTGCATGTTGCATGTGTGAAGTTCTCCCCACGGTTGTGTAGCTTAACCTTGAGTTTCTCTGTTTCTATGCTCCTCCCATATTCCAAAATATGTACATTAGGTTGATTGGTAATTCTAAATTGCCCATGTGTGTGTGGTTGTTCATCTATGTGTGGCCCTGCAATGGACAGGCGACCTGTTCAGGCGACCTGTTCGTGCCTTGCTCCCAGTGAAACTGGGATTAAGGGGACAAGCGGGTATAGAATATAAATAAATGATTGAATGAATGTTTCTACAATTGAATATACAAAGCTACTTTGACCTACGAGTGTCCCAACTAATGAGTTTTTCAAGATACGAGTTGTCTTTCAGGCGATATTTTGCTTTGAGTTGCTATTAATTTTGAGTTTGCTAAAATTCAGGTTACAACATAACACATGCCCCGAATCCCGAGTCTTACACGATAAGATAGTCAGACGTGTGTTAGCAAGGAAGTCGTCCGATCTCCAAGGTAGCTACTGTATATTACTATTTATGAGTATTTATACAATATTTGTTATTTATAAGTTTAGTTTTCTTATTTAAAAATAAGAAAAAACATTTGCGGTTTTATTTAAGGATCTGAAATTTTATTTACTTCAAGACCTTCCAGTTTCTTTCTCTATTGAATTATATATATCCAAGCTTTGAGCTCAAAGCAACATAAAATTGTGAACTGGTTTTGATGTTTCTGTAGTTTTAGAAGGGGTCTGTGTGTAATCTGAACTCTCAGACACATATATAGACCAATGACACTAGCAGGTCAGAGACTGTGTGCGTCTTACTCTTTGCATGGCCACTGGCTTTGGTCTCCAGCTTGCTGACATGTTGGACCAGCAGCGCTACGTGCTGCAGCAGGTCTCTGTTCTGCAGCAGCAGCTGGTGGCTTCTGGCCTGAGCCTCCATCCTGGCAGCTGTTTCTGCTGCTATTTGATCCTTCAGCAGTTGCACCTGTCATAGGAAAAGTGAAGAGAAATCACAGAAAGATACAAGTGGATAAATAATCAGACTTTCTCTTTCTCTCTACTTCGCCCACCGGTGATCTTGGTAATGGTGTGGCAGCTGCAGCGTCTTGTTTTTTTTCCAGACTTTAATTTGTTTTGTTTGCATTTTTCAAAAAGCAATAATTCTGTCTGTCTGAAGTCTGTTTCAAATCAGCAGATCAGACTTAACTCTGTGGTCCGATCGACTAATCTGAAGACAGAAAATAAGCTGCATGTCATCCATGCGAGGGATAATATTGCTAATAAAGGTTGTGAAAATTCCAGCAATTGTCTGTTATTCATCTTTTATATCCGCTCATTCCCTAGCTCAGGGTCACAGGAGTCTGCTCAAGCCTACCCCAGCGCACATAGGGCGAGAGGCAGGGGTACACCCTGCACAGGTCCTTAGTCCATTGCAGGGCCACACAGAAACACACTACAAGTGGCAATTTAGAATTACCAATCAACCTTATGTACATGTTTTTGGATTCTACCCACAGTAGCCGGAGGAAACCCACACAAGCGTAGGCAGGACATGCGAACTCTGCGCAGAAACACCCTATGTGCTAAAATCGAACCTGGGACTTTATTGCTGTCAGGCGACCGTGCTAACCATTATGCCACTGCAGCGCCCCCAGCGGATTTCAAGGAGGGAAAAATCCCAACTTTATCATGTATTCTCATTTCCACTGGTGCTCAGTGTGTGGGGTGCCTTACCTGCGCCACAGCGACTTGAGCTTGCTGTTGCTGCTGTAGGACCTGCTGCTGTAAAAACTGTAGGTGGTGGTGGTCAGCCAGTGGTGTGGGAGACAGGGAGTGAGGTCTCCCTGGGGACTGCAGATGGGGCCGCGTTTCCTCTAGCTCCTTTAAAGCGGCAGAATTTTATATATATATATATATATATATATATATATATAGGAACCAAAATGAATTAATGTAGCACAGATTAAATTCAACATGTTTTTGCTTATGTTGTAACAATGTACACAAAAATTTAGCAAATGCGTCATTTTTGACAAAGCGAGAAACCCTTTAGTCACTGAGGTCGCTTACTTTATATTGCATTACCTGTCCACGATGTCTTTTTCATTGCAAAAACATTGTATCCAATAGAGGGCGACAAAAGATCATGTTGCAACAATTTCAAGATCTTGTTTTCCTTTCCTTTGTCAACCTGCTTTTACAGCCTTGATGTTGCCAGGTTCTAGATTGCATTGTAAATTTTTTTTAAATCTATTTATCAGTATTGAGAAGCTCAACAATCAACTTTGAAGCACTTTTGTACGTTGCTCTGGATAAGAGCGTCTGCTAAATGCTGTAAATGTAAATGCTGTAAATGTAAATGCTGTAAATGTAAATTTAAAAAGAATCAGGTAACTTTGGATGAAAGCAATATTGAATAGGAAAATTCAATTTAATTTAGGTGAATTTGTTATTTTTCATAATTAAAAATCATAGGACAAAAACATTAATGTGCTATAAGCGACACATAAAATTTATAATGGATGTGTTACATTTAAAGCATGCGGATAATTAAGAATTTACAATAATTAGTCCTATTGGTGGCACAGAGGCACCCGCAAAAATAAAATTCTACATATGGCTCCCTAAAAGATTGGGTTAACCCTCACTGACAGTCATTTAAAATATGATGTTAAGATCTCACACACATATTTACAGAACTGATTAACATCCAGACTTTCTTACCTGTAGAGTTTTTCCAGGCTTCATCATGTTCAGCTCTGATAGACTCTGAAGGACGTCAGTAAAAGTTTGTTCACAAGCGCTGACGGGCAGTGGTTCAAACTCAATAGCACTGATGTGCTCAGCTTTAATCACCTCAAAGCCTTTAAAACACAACATAAGCAAAATTCCTGTCAAGCTAATAATTCCTATTATTATTATTATTATTAACTCCAAGGATTAAACCAGCTGTTTACAACAATAAAAAGAAAAGAAATTTTGGACTAGATCAGGGCTTTCAAAATTCCTGGTAGCCCTTTTAGGTGACCTATTTTATTTTTTGGGTAGACCAACATGAATGAAATAATAACCTTTAAACCTGTTAGGTTCTGACAGAATGATGCTAAAGGAATTAGTGTGCAACAAATCCAGTCGTAAAATCCTTATCTCTGCTCAGCAACCACAGTTTGCTCGATTGCGGATGGAAAGTAGAAACCTCATTTAAATGTGATTTTTATACCCAACATACTGAAAGTGGCTCCCGAACACCTAAAAATATTAACCCAAATAATATCCAATAGCATTGATATACATATATATTTATTTCCTCCTTATGCAAATAGCCGATAGACAGGGGAAGGATTTATTTTGGTAGTCTGACTGGAAGATACCATATCCTCAAGCTGTCTTATCAGGTTAGAGTCTTGAGGTGACGTGTTTCTCTATCTCACCTTTACTCTGTGTGTCCTCAGACTTTCCATTTTCTTCTATTTCCAGTCGATAGTTGTCCATTCGTTTGTCCATATGTCCCTCTGCAGCCTGCAGACTCAGCTTATGGCACACCTCGAAGGCCTGGCCTATTGTCCTGACTATACGCATTGCCTGAGTCTAAAAAAATAATAAACAACCTTACATTAAACCTGTAGCCTATTCTAAAAGTCTAACTATCCGCCCTACTCAATATTCCATAACACCCCCCCCGCCGTTCCTCCCTGTCCCCCTTTTTTCCCACCCAATCCCATTTTTTTCCTCATAGTTTCCCAACACAATCAACCTGACCTTTTCATTCTACCCTTTAACCGTTCAGCCTAACCCCTCCCTTACACCACCCCATCTTTCTTTTCTTACCCCAGTGCCCCAGTCATTCAAACAACCTGCCTCATTCAGCACACACACCCCTCCTTTACACACTCAACTCTTTTGCACTCCTCCGTCCTTCTTTTTAAATCCCACAATAGAATGAAGTCAGGCAGAGAATATTTCTAAATTTTAACCCTGATTCAGTTACAGAACCTCAGCACCCAGAACCCCAACACTACTATTTCATAATTTGATCCTTTTTCACTCAAACCAAGAGTCTGATGAGTCAATCTGGCAGTCAAATCCATTTCCTATCTTCAGTGATCATTTTACTGGTCTCGTTTCTATACAGATGATGTCATCTAGCATGCAGTTCTACTGCAAAAAACAGGTTTCGTCTTTCCTTTGACTCCTTTGGAACTACACCTACTGCAAACCACAGCTTTTGTTTTGCAGCCTGTGGGAGAGTCAGAACTTGGACTAAAGTTCTCAGGATTCTCCTCCCCCAATACAATTTGATAATTTCTCTCCACAACGTTTAGGAAAAGGCCTTGTTTGGGAGACAAAAAACAGAATACCTTCTTTTTGGACTTGAAGACATTGCATCTGAAAGTGTTGCTAGAACCATCTCTGGCAATGTAGCTAAAAATCTTTAAATCCTGAGAGTCATGTGACACATAAAATATTCTAAAAGGAAAAGAAGACAGAAAGACAGGAAATTTTCATGATTTTTCTTGCCTATATTATCAATGCTTTTAATATTAAGTACTTTCAATATATTACGTGACAAATTCTTAAAAGCTAAATGAACTAAAGACAGCTTTACAATAGAAACCTCTACAGTCAAGTCCAAAAACCTGAAATGACACTACATGTATATTACTTTTTCAACACATTTTACTTGCTACCCCTTTAGTTTATGTTTATTTAATAATCACATATATATATATCATATAAAATACAAGTTTAAAATATATTGATACCCCATAATAAAGATTTGCTGCCATTTAAAGAAACTAAACTCTTACTTTTGCATTCAGACGCTCAGACAAAGAACGTCATTGCCAACTAACTAGCTAAAGATATTTAATAATTGCTAACAATTTGTTTGATTTGTATTTGCACGTTTGCTAGAGCATCCAAATAATGACTTAATTCACATAACACTAAATGTTCTGTTACACAACATATTTGTTAATAAAAAATAAAAGAATATTTTGCAGTAGAACATGACTCATTTGTTTAACATTGTTGCCAACGTTTCCATTAGTTAATTTGTCAGAAATCAGATCCAGCATAATAAAGCACCGGTGGGTAGGCAGTAACTCAGCGACAGCTTACAATACATCAAAATGAAACATTTACATTTGGACCAGTGTGTGTGTGTGCGAGACCACCATAGCTCTTCTAAATAAAGAGACTTAAGGGCACAAGCATCTAATCATGGTCTCACATGTTGTGGGGAGGGGATGTATGACCAAAATTTTATTTCATGGTAACAATAGCTTCACTATTTCAAGTTTTAGTTATTTAAAAAGGTAATTAATCTGGGAAATTACCCGAGGATTTTATATATTAAATAAACCTAAATACTTTAGAAATGAAAAGAACTCATTCCAATACTTTATTGTTTAACTGGACCCTAATAAATATAGCATACGGTTTTGTCAACGGTTGTTTAGATGTCTTATTTGCTTGAGTTTTAGTTATTTATTTTTTTGTTTCTTATGGTTTAGTTTAGCTATGCCAACCAGCTAAGATTAGCTATATGTATCTATAGCCCTGTGTTGTCTCTGTGGATGAATGTCTTGTATCACAGTGGTGAGGTCCAGTTCATGCATGTGTTCATGTCTATGGTAAGTGAAGCCAAGCCTGTCCAGAGGTTGTTAGTTAAAGTCAAGTCAAGTCTTGTTACATCTCTGCTGGTTTTAATTGCTTTGTAAATAAACTGTATCCTGGGTTCTAAAGACTACTAGCCGCAGGGCATTCCTCACATATAGTAAATAAAATATGAACTTGAATTAACTTAACAACAAATTCCACTTGGGTCACATTTAAAAAAAAAAAAAAACATTATTATAACCTTTCCTCAACTAACATCGACAACTCTTGATCCACAGTTTACACTTAAACAAGATTATAACATTCCCCATATTGATAGTGGTGCCAAAATCATAACAAAAATCTAAATAATTTGTAAAGAATGCAAAAGCAGTGAAATATATTTCTCCTCCCTATGCGATAGCCTGACACGCAACGTGGTGATCCATTTTGCTGGCCTAAGTGGAAGAGACACTAGCCCCGGGATGTTTGGCGAACGATTTTGCTTTCCTTCGCTGACTCAGGCTCACACATGTTAGACACAGATGCTTAATTACATGTCACGGTAAACACAAAATAAAAAGACCCCAGGAAGTAACCTTTCTGGATACCAGTGGCTAAGGAGCACCATCCATCCAATGTGTGTATATAATTTGAATCAAATTTTCTTTACGAATCACCTGACTCACCTGTACACTGGGTCGTGCATCACAAGCATTTTACTTTCATCCCACGTCCACTCTTTCCTCTGTGTGAGTAAAACATCAGTTATAGATGTGCTGTAACATGCATCAAATAAAATTTTTCCAGCTGAGAAAAACCATTGACCTTCTGCTTCTTACGGAGTATCACCGTTACTCCGCCCACTGAGACCACCATGTTCACTTTCTTCTTCTTGATGTTTTTCGCCTTAAACTCATACTGCGATACAGAAAGATGATAGATACACATCTTAGGGTTTTTGCTCCACAAGTCTGAGGTTAAAGAACAAGTACACCACCACATTGTGCCAATCACATTTACACACTGCTGCTGAAATTTTCACGTCACAAAAAAAATGCGTAGCAAACATTTTAACAGCTGTTTTGACTTTTCAGATGCGATAACAAAACAATGGATGCATCTTTTTTTTCAACAATTAAAGTGTCTAATGATCTATAATGAATTTACTTTTAAGAACATTCAAGAATAAAACAAATCGAATTAAGCTGTCAAGGGAAAGTTATAAAAGATTAACAGGAAATTAAACGCTTGCCTGTAGCAGCACATTATAAATTACCCAGTTTAACAGTAACAGCCATAGTGAATATGTTATCAGTAACTTAAATAAAGACTTTGTCAGGAATTGCCTACTACATTATAGACTTTGTTTAAACCAGTTTATTCTTATAGTACGGTTACAGGTAGTAGGAATGAAAAAGCTTCCTAAAACAGACAGACAGCGAGGACAGGAGGCGTGGCCTTTTGTAGAACCGCAAATAATTAAAATTACTTTACAGTGAAAGAAAAAAAAAAACATAGGCATGTGACATGGACCAGCAGCGAGGGTGTGAGCTTACCCGGATTCTCCGCATGGCAGCGACGATCTCCGTGCGACTGCTGGGTCTCGGGATGTCCATACTTCCAATATACTGTAACACAAATCGAGTAAAAAAAAGTTTGTTTAATGTATGGTGGCTTCTTCTATTATTGATCTATGGCACTTTTTATTAGTAGTAATTTCAATGTCATTATTAGAAAAAAAGCTTGATTGATAAACCAGATATTTCTTAGGTATAATATAGTTATTTATTTACAAGTTCAAGCCATAACACCACCAGGGAAGACCAGGAAATCCAGGGTTAACTCCCCACCACTGCCAGCCAGCAAGACCTTTAACCCTTCTTGCTCCAGGGGCACTGTATTATACCCGACCCTGTGTTCTGACCCCAACTTGCTACGGTGGGATATACCAAGACATTTTTACTGTACTGTAAAATATAGCTGACAAAATAAAGACCGTTCTTTCTATTTCTTTCTCAAATTACATTAAAATTTTTCCTTTCTAATATTTGGATGCTGATCTCATCCGGATTATTTCATTATTGAATCTACATACGCAGTTAAGGGTCAGGGGCCTTGCTGAGGGGCCCCAATAAATCTTGTTGGTGCTGGGGATTGAACTCACAACCTTCTGAACAGTTTAACTAGCCATTTTAAGCAGTTGTGTTTTTTCACCTTGGCTTGAAAATGAATTCCGTGTTGAAACACCTCATCGTTGTGAAGCGGCACGCGCGAATCCGCCGAATCGTCCACCAGATTGTACCTGTTCCGGCTGGGCATCTTTTTTATAATTTATCTAAATTAATAACACCTGATTTAATATATACACATACACACACACACACACACACACACAAGAGTCACATCAAAAATAATCCGCGTGGGATTGAGACACAAACTTCCGCAAAAAAAAAAACTCCCGGTGTTTAACCAGCTGCAGACGGCGACGAGGCGCGAGCGCAGGACTGGACCATTGTGGAGTCTTTCAGCGCGGGATTGCAGAAACGGGGCAAACACACGGGGGGAGGCAAAACAACCGCCCTCCCCTCCACCCTTTCCTGCTTGTCCCACTCAAGAGGCTTCATTCACCGTTTTCCTCTTTGATAGAGTTTAATTAGCGCATTTAGAGCATTAACGTTTCTCACACCTGCAGGCGAACGCTATTCCCACCGACTTCCTCCTTCTGACAGGTTGGCAGCGGCACGCGGGCGTTTGGGAGGAACTAATTTGCATATCCACGCCAGAATCGAATCGTATTGGAGAGAAGTTCTGTCACGTGATCGCGCCCTTTGATGGATGTTTGTTTAGTGTGTTTACACAGGGAAATTTAAAAAAAATAACCGTTAGTCTCCCAGGTCGAGGTGACGTCATTTAAACCTTACCCCTGTGTGATTTTTGTGAATGAACGTAAAAATAAGAAATAACGGATAAAATTAATTAATTCATTCATCCATCCTCTATACCCACTTATTCTCTAACTCGGGGTCACGGGGGTCTGCTGGAGACTATCCCAGCGCACATAGGGCAGAGGCAAGGGTACACCCTGGACAGGTCACCAGTCTATCGCAGGGCCACGGCCACACACACACACACACACACACACTCACTCCTATGGGAAATTTAGAGTCAACTTAATGTATATGTTTTTGGACTGTGGGAGGAAACCAGAGTGCGGGGAGAACATGCAAATTCTGCACAGAAAGACCCGGGAATCGAACCCACGACCCGTGAGGCTAACGTGCTAATCACTCCACCGCGCATCCTGAAGTAAGTGGTGTTGAGGAGATATTTACGTAACTAAAATTCAACTGGTTAGCATGGCTGCCTAAAAGCAAGAAGGTCCCAGGTTCAGTTCCTAGCTAAAAGGCCTTTCTGTGCAGAGTTTCCCTGCGCTTGTATGGGTTTACTTTGTGCACTCTGGTTTTCTCCCACAGTCCAAAAATATGTACATTATTGGTGACTATAAACTTCCTATAGGAGTGAATGTGTGGCCCCTGCAATGGACTGGCGACCTGTGCAGTACCCCTGCCTATTGCCCAATGTGTGCTAGGATAGGCTCCAGCAGAACATTGATCCCCATGACCCTAAATTATAAGCGGGTATAGAAGATCAATGAATGGCTGAATAAATAAATGAACGAAATTATAAAATAGCAAAAATATTGCCATACAAATGTTCCTGCTTGGGTTTGTATTAAGTAGACATTGTATTAAGTCAATAGTGTTTTTAAAAGGTTAAACAAAGGTAAGGGACAGTGCGGCGGTATGCTGGTTAGCACGGTCGCCTCACAGCAAGAAGGTGTGGAGTTTGCTTGCTCCCCACGCTTGCATTGGTTTTCTCTAGGTACTCTGGTTTCTTCCCACAGCTCAAAAACATGTACATCCGGTTGACTTTTGTAAACCCAAATTGATGACTCGAAATTGCCCATAGGCGCGAGTGTTTGTTCATCTGTGTGGCCCTGCAATAGACTGGCCACCTGTGACCCCCGAGTTAGGCAATAAGAGGGTATAAAAGACGGAGGAATAAATGAACAAAGGTTTATATTTTAACATTAAGAATGAATAATTACTGGAAAAAAATTCAAGTAATAACAATTTAGCATTTCTTCGCGATATTCTTTCTTTCTTGGTCTATAGACCATTCTTCGATGGTCTATAGACCATGACATAAGGTCATGAATTAAAACCCTTGACCGCAAACTGCCTAGATGTATAAAGGACAAAGATATCAGAGCCGGCCCAAGGCATCGAATGAATGAATGAATCAATCTTCAGTTCTATGTTTGGCCCTGCGATGGACTGGCATTCTGTCCACCCTACCTCTTGCCCTATGTGCTCTGGAATAGGCTCCAGCAGACCCCTGTGACTTCCGAGTTAGGAAATTAGTTGGAGATGAACGAATGACTAATACAAGTACAATAAATATAGTTAAACAGCGCCTCTAGTGGCTCAACAATAAATAAACTGGAATCCGTTTTTTTTTTTAATGTCCTTCTGCGGCTCCCGTCCGTTGCGTAGTTAACGGTATCAAAACAATAGCGATGGATGCTGTTCCGTTGCGTGTTTTCATCCTCCGCTATGGGACATAAGCACTTTACCGACCGAATGAATGCAGGAGGAAACACGGAAGCTTTTTATTTAATCTATTTTCATGTTCTTTTTCGCCAAAATATTTCGCTAAGGAGTTAAAGTGAAAGCGCAGATGATGATGATGAGCTGCTTAATGGAATGAAGCCATCAAATAATGCATCTTTGAAGATTTATGCACATAAATATATACATGAATGTATATAATAATAATAATAATTAATTGCTTTTCAAGATTATTTACCAATAGCTGCGTTTATCGAGACTTTCATTTTCTTGTTTTAATTTTTTGCTGATTTATTATTTAGTGCATCTTCTAACTTGTAATTTGCCTTAATAAAAGAAAACAACTGTGATTACTAGAAAGATACTGTAAGTTAGGAGCGTCGGGACATGTTGGGGATGGCAAGTATTTCAGATTAGGGCTTTAAATAATTTTAAATTAAATTCGTGTGTTAGTAATGGTGTAGAATTCTATTATTATATAAGTAAATAAATACCTTTAGAGAGTTTGCGTGAAAACGATCGATTTGGCACCACAGATGGGCTTTGGCTGGGTTGCTTTTTAGTCTTGAAAGCTGAGTCTGTTGACTTGACTTTAATTTCTTAGAGTAACGAGCTCATGTGCCAGCTGAGGCACGATGAGTGATCACCATGACAACCTGACGGACGCGCGCGCTGCAGAGCCTCCCGGCCCCATGCCGGAGTGCTCACCAACATCCATGCCTCCTGCACCGGACTCCACTGTCACACCTGAGAAAAGCTGCAGCAAAGTTAAAAGCAAACCAGGAAGCATGAACAAGCCGCGCGCATTTACTTCCGTCCAGGTAAAAGGTGCGCGCCGGTACGCGCTTCCCGTTAAAGTTGCGAGTTCGGCGGAGACGAACAGCGCATGCGCAAAAGAGAACCCGGTCCAAGCTGCTAGAAGGGGGAAATCCGTCACTGTGGACACGTCCAAAGCCAAAACGTCTCTGGAAGCGCTGAAGCTCAGCATCAGGCAGCTCCGATGGAAGGAGGTAAGAGAAAACCGGGGCACCCCTGAGGTCTGGATGCCCAGTATTTTTCATTGTTAGGTCACAATCAAACTGTGTAGGACCATTAGCCAATAATACAACGATTACGAATAATCCATTTATATATTAAAATAAAATTAAACATATCTGCAACTGAACCTACTAAAACAACATTTTTCTTTAGTTACATATGTCACAAACGCATCGGCCTTTAAACAATTGGCTTGGGTACACAAAATAAAATATATACACAAAACAATATATAAATAGGATAAAATCTCAAACAAACACACACACACACATACACACTCCTATGGGAAAATTTAGGGGCACCAATCAACCTTATGTAAAAGAAAACCAAAGTACCCAGAGAAAACTTATGCAAGCTCAAGAAGAACATGCAAACTCTAAACAGAAAGAACCCTTTTCCAGGAATGGAACCCTGGACTTTCTTATATCAACTTTTTTTTTTGCCCTTAATGTTAGGATAGAGGAATGAAATGGGGAAATCAGAAAGGACCAGAGCTAGGAATCAAACCAGGGTCACCAGAGCACAACAACTTGTGTCGGCCATGTTGTTGGTAACAGAAATGTTCAGTGGTCAGTGGCTCATACTGTGCTGTCTTTAGACAGATTCTGGGGCAACGCTAACATTTCGGGGCTTAATAGTAGAAGTTTGGTGGTGTTGGTACTTCAATGGAGTAAGTGTGTTAAACCACTTTGGATGAAGAATTGTTATTTCCATTCCTGGCACCACCAATCAGCCACTGGTGGGCTTTTATACAAGGCTTTTAACAGTCATCTGCTTCGCTGGATAAAAATGGGATACGGATAAGAGTGTCTGCAATATTGAACCCCGATCTTCCAAACAAACAAAGCTTGATGTTATCATTTGTAAAACAAATCAAACAAGGCCTCAGATTTATGAACACCAAAGCGATGTGGAAGTATTTGCATGACCCACACCAAATATTTTTTTTCTTTATTTATATATACAGAATGTATGAGATCGCTGATGGATGAACATTAAGTTTCCATCTATTGTGTTCGTATGTTTGTTAATGGGTTACATTCCACATGTGATGCTTTGCCTTGTATAAATATATTAATTGTCCGCTTCTCACAGCCCTAAGTGTTGAGCGATGGCCACCAGGCGCACGCCAAACACAAGCTAATTGCATGTCAAGACTAGCTGTAACAATAAACCTTCTTACTAAGGTTCTGGGGTTCATATATCTACTTTTCCCTTTTGTCTTGTACGGCTGATGAGGGATAAAATGAACGGATCTGTATCATTGCTGGATTGTGATATTAATAACAAGACTTGATGGAAATTGAAACCAAGATACTTAAGTTACTACAATGATGTGAAAGAGGAGTGTAATGATTGGTTATTTTCACTCATCTTCTAACCCGCTTAATCTTTAACTCGGGGTCACAGGGGTCTGTGGGAGCCTATCCCAGCGTACATGGGACACCTTTAGACGAACAACCAAAAACACTCACGCTTACTCCTAAGGACTATGTTT
>JAOTQW010000023.1:4533132-4544764 GCA_026260075.1 Sisor rabdophorus
AAAACAAAAATACAGCAAAAAAGAAGATCTGGGTGTGTAGTTGAAGCATTTGTTTTGGGTTTTTTTGTTGGTTTTTTGGGGGGTGGATATCCATTGGCATTCCTACCTTTCATTTCTAACACAGCATGATCGGGTACATCCTTCCCTTCCTCATCAGTTCGCTTTAATGTTCGCTCTTTTAAATCCTCATCCGCGGGACAAATTACAATAGCCTTGCGTTGAAACCCTTCAAAAGGACGCATTTTTCGTCTCTGGGCTGATCCATATACATTTGTCTAGCAAACGGTGACAAGAAAAAAGTAGAAGCTTGTTTGTTATTGTTCAGTCGTTTGCTTTTGTTACGGCTTTGCGTTCCGAAGTAGGGGTTTGGGATTCCTGCAACAATGAAAGTGAGAGTTTTTTTCTGTTTTTTCATGGCTATAGTTACTGACTAACGGTTGCCTCTCACAACCCCGAATTTCACTTACCTTGGAGACTGGAATAAAGCGGCGTTTTACCAAATCTATACTATTTTTAGGGATAGAAAAGGGGACCGAATCTGTTTTTTTTTTTCTTTTTTTTTTTTGAAAATCCTAACGTTAATGCGTGTTTCTCTATTTTAAAAACCTATTTTACATCATAAGGGCAAGCAAACTATTCCCACATAACTGATTCTCTTCTTGCGATTTCTTTCACTACAAAAGACTCTGGCTTTTAAAATGTTGGCTATGTCTTACCAAATCAGTACGCTACACTTCTTGTAACATCATTTAAGTATTCAGAAATGTGTTAAGAATCCTAACTAACAAGTCAACTATTCAAGCCGACTAAATTTACATTTCTTTAATGTATCAAAAACTGGAAACATGCAGAAAACCTACCCTTTCCTGGATCCCCTTACTTACCTATACTTACCCAAATGTCAAACGTCCTGCTATGCCCAGCACAGACACACACACATTACCTACCTTTCAATACTTACGCTTCCTTTGGTACCAAAGGTTTGTCCATGTGACCCTTACCTACCTTCACATGACCCCGTCCCAAGCCAACCTGGAAACTTAAACACGGTTAATTGTACTTACCTTGAGATTCATATTAAAAACAACATTTAACCCTTCCAATTAAATCTACATATAAACATCGAAAAGATGATCGTTCAACAAGATCATCAAGAAGATTGTTTTTGTTTTTACAATTATCATAGCAACAGAAGGTGTTTTCTTACTCACCAGGCTGCGATTACTTGTTTTTCTTTTCAACATCTTACTAATGACATGGACTATCTGTACAGTTTGGCAACTCTTTATAAGAGAACATAGAGGCATAAAAAACTAGAGAACAGGACATTCATATCTAATACAAATACTTCCTGCTTTTTAAGCAAAAAAGGCAAACAAATAGTAAAATATGACGACAACAACGCAATAACGCGTGGCTTTATAAATCAGTATGCATGGGTGCGTCTGTGCTACTGAAAGAGCAGAGGAGCATTAATGAACATGTGCATCGGGAGCAGCTGTAGGGTGCGTGGGTGGGTTGGGAATGGCGGGAGCGGCGGAAACAGAGATGACGGTACCTGGTCCAGGATGTAGTTGCGTTTCTTCCGTGCAGCGATCTGGATGAGGCGATTGAGACACTGTGTAGCCTGAGAGATAAGGATGTCCCATCGTCCGGCGTAGTTCCGCTGGCGACGGAGTCCCATCACCTAGGGGGAAAAAATGGAATAAACAATTCCATCTCAATACAAAAAGTATGATGGGGCATGCAGAAAGAACTGCATCACATCCTTACCTTCATCTTTTCCATTATGGCATTGGTACCCAAAATATTAAACTTTTTCAGAGGGTTTTCCTTGGAGTGCTTAGAGGCCCATGTGGTCTTTCCACTGCCAGGCAGTCCTACCATCATCAGGATCTTAGGACAGAATAATATATTATAGTATGTAGTAATTACAGGTTATTGTGTCTAAGAACAATGTAGAACAGACTTCCACATCAAGTAACAACATGAGAAAGAAACTTTAGCTACTTTAGGACAAGATGGACCAGTACCAAAAGACACAACCAATAATGAATTAATGAGTCTACCTCACACTCTGCTTTGGTAGCTGGTCCAACTGTTCCTCTACTTCGGTCTTGCAACGGCAAATTGTGAATAAAAGTGTAGCCTGGGGGAGGGGGAAAATACGGCTCCTCCTTCTGGCCAAAGTTGAACTCTATCCCGCAGTTCTTTACCAGGATGTGTGGGAAAAGAGGACGTCCCGCAAGTTCCTCATGGGGGATGCGGTAGCAGGGCCCAAGCAACTTGCCGTTTTTGGAGAATGCCATCTCTACTTGTTCTTCGCTTTCAAAGTCCTGAATGAAAAGGATAAAGAAAGGATCTTCAACTGCAACTTACTTGCTTTTCATGATAGTGTTGGTAATTAAAATCATTTCTTTTTAATACTTACAAGGTAACAACCAATGACATCATTTTCACCAAACTTCTCCCCATAGTCCTCAAATTTACAGTTGGAGGACTTCTTACCAGTTCCACCATAGCCATAGGAGAAGGGTTCTTCTCCTATAAAAAAAAAATAATTTGCAGAAAGTAATTAATCGATCCAATTGAACCAAACAACTGCAGTGTAGGTGTGACAAGCAAAGATTTTTTTTCTGTACTAGGAAAAAAATACAAAACCTGTTTAGTTAACAGACAAATGTTACAGACTGGTTCGTATACTCAGATTAACAGATTTTGCTGACATTTTATATATAACCATTATCATATACAGGGTTTGTAATAGTGGACTCATAACATTGATATATGAACAGTGTGGCCATTCTAATAAAAATTCCCTTCAGTACTGTTAATATGATTATGGCAAAACTACAAGATCTCAGACTGTGATTGTCAATCATTTTACATTTTTTAAATGCTGCAGTCTTCTCTTAAACTGTACAATGACATCAAATGTCAAAGTCAGCTAACGAATTAAACAAACTTACCAAGCTGGGTGCTACAGGAGTCTAAAGACCAGCCGATTCTCACCACATGGGGATCGGGCTCGCTGGCTGGGAGGTGCTTAACAGCAATCTCCTCGTTGATCTAAATAAGGAGAATGCCTTTATTGGTTAGAGTATACAAAAGAAATGACAAGTTATTTCCTACAATTGTCCTATTTTTACCTTCATTTCATAGCATATACGTCCTTTAGAAACACCGTACATCGCTCGGGCACCTGCCCACAAGTACGCAAATCCCTCAATGGTAAGTGGGTAGCCACTGTACCGGTCTCGAGACACCTTAAAATGCAGGTCACAGTTATCTGTATTTAAAAAAAAAATAGTTACAAACGTTCTGTGAAACAATATGTTAAGAACTATAGCTGACCAGAACAAATTATTTTCGTTTTGTACTTACAAGTGTCAATAGCGACAAGGTTCTCGTCAAAGTCCTCCTCCTCTTCCTCGGCTGGGGGCTGAGGTGATCGCCCTCTGTGTATTAAAGGGAGTACTGCGTGTCCAGATAGTGTAAAGAACAAAAGAGAGATGCAGAGGATAAATACAGGGATAAGACCTACCTTCTTTCTTCACGATGCTCGTAGTACCCGTATCCACGGCCATCGTCGTAGGGTCTTTTGCGGCTCTGAGATGTTTGTTGGTCGTCTTCAGTTTTAACCTGTGCTGCTCTTTCACCCTCAGCAGGCATCCAATCGTTTGTTGCTTCATCCTGCTGCGGTGCATCATCATCTTTCTTTGGCTCCACTTTCATTTCACAAACAAAGAACATCCATTATTCATTATGAATAGTGTTGTTTGGTTGTGAACAGAAATATTTATTCATCTTCTATACCCACTTATTCCCTAACTTAGGGTCAGGGGGGCGTTCTGGAGACTATTCCACACAAAGACGAACAACTACACAAACTCACTTGTATGGGCAATTTTAGAAACACTATTTTTGGACTGTAAGAGGAAACCAGAGAACCCAGAGAAAACCTGCAACATGCAAACTCTGCACAGAAAGACCCCTTGCCCAGGGAGCTTGCTGTGAGTCGACCGTGCTATGCCACTGCTCCGCCCCTGAAGAGAATATCTTATACAAAGGAGTACGCTTGAATGTTCTCCCTGCGCTTCCTCTGGGTACTCCAGTTTCCTCCCACAGTCCAAAAACATGTACATTAGGTTGATGGATAATTCTAAATTGGCCATAGGAGTAAGTGTGAAGTTGTTCATCCATGTGGCCCTGAAATAGACTGGTGACCTGTCCAGGGTGTACAAGGACAACTAGAACAAATAATTTGTGTTTTAAATATCTAATAAATCTGGCTCATTCAAATGTGCAATATTTCAGATTAGGACAAGACTCACTTTTTGTACTGACCACCTTCTGCTCAGTCTGTTCCGTTTCTGGCAGTTCTGGCACTTCTGGCACTTCTGGCTGTTCCTGTGTTTCGGTGAACGGCTCTGGTTTTTTATCCTGTTCCTCGAACTCCTGCTTCAACTCGGGATCTTTCACATAGGTCTGTATAGCTGGCTCGTCATTGCTCCACCTGGCTTCCTGATCCTCGTCGTACGCTTGTTGGACCTGCTGTACAAAGTCTTGGTTTGGTGGTACTGGATTGTCAAACGTTTCATTGGCTGTCTCCTTTTCCTCGCTCTGGCAGCTGCTGTTTCCGTTGTCATACTGAGGCTCATCATTTTCTCTGTTGCCTGGCACATCAGAAGCAAACTCTGGTGGAAGGTAATGATTTTTTTTAACTACCACACTATCCTTTTATGTAGCATTTTCATAAATGCATAAAATTTATTAAGAACCAAATCGTCACAGTCAGGATTAAACTGTAACATGCAAAGCATAAGGGGGGAAAGGGTGAACAGGACAGGTGTAAATTTGCTTATAAAGCCAAATGCCCTAAGAAATAACGAAAAAATAATAAAATATACAAAGCTAATTAAAGGATCAGGGTTCAATTTCCGGTACCACCACACTTTTTCAGTTTGACCCCTGATCAAGGCCCTTTTCGCTTTGGATAGGGACATCTGCCAAATGCCATAAATGTGAATCAAAGATCCAAAACGATTTGTTTTGGTATCCTCACCATAATTTTATATTGTACTAGGAATCTGATCGCTCACGTCTAAATACTAAACATGTTCGAATCACATGTCACTGCTTGTCACCTCCCACATGGAAGTACGTTAACAGGCTTGTTGATTTAACCAGGCTATAATAACCTATTTAACAAGGAATTTCACTGTTAGACTTCGGAGTCCTTACCTGCATCTGACACTTCATACAGTTTATTACAAATCATGTAATCGCGACAATACTTACTGCCCTGTCTTGCCCCTCTCTTTCTCTCTCTCTCTAACTCTCACACTTTGTCGAGGTATACATGCCTTCCCTGTGATGCCCTGTGCTATGACCACGCTGGATCTTTTGGGCCTTCTCTGATGGCACATATCACACAGGGATTTTCGAAGGTCTGGCGCCCAAAACATAACACAGAATAGTCAGTCTAATTCCGAATAAGAAGCCATTACTACATTTTCCAACCAGCGTTGATTCCGGTCTCTGGTTATTTACATTGAAGTGTTCAACGGTGTAAATTCGACCAATTACAATAAAAATAGCATTAAAAGATATTTCATTGTACCTTCGCCCCCGCACTCCTCTTCCCCGGTGTCTTGCTCTTCTTCCTCTGCTGCTTCGGCGGCCTCGGCGTCCAGCGCCGCCTGCAGCCTGTCCGCTAAATCCGCTTTCAGCCCCCGAGTGTCCAGGCCACGGCGCTGCAGCTCCTCTTTCAGCTCGTTTACTTTGAGCTTCTTCACGTTCAGCGTGCTCATGTTTACGTTTACACGGAAACCTGGTCACCCTGCGTATAAGATCGATCAATCGATCAATCAATCAATCAATCAATACATGAAGCCATTGGTTAGTGTCAGTCAACGTTCCAAATGCCGCTATATTTATGCACAGGTCGCACTGGATAAATTACACGACCACTAGATGAAGTGCACTTCTATAGGCAGCAAGATGTAATTTGTGATTCGGCCGGTTGTTGGCGCATAGCCGGCTGTTAGCTAAGCAAATAAAGGCTAGAAGTACATTTTCACCTGTACTCTTTCAGTTAGCTAGCCAACAAGACTTATAATCAGAAAAATAGCCACAAAAGTGTATTCTTATTGCATGAATTACATGTTCGTTACATCACAAAAAACAACCGGTTTAATTTAAAGAACGCTTCATTGCGTTAGCTGTAAGCGAACAAGTTAGCCAAGGGGAATGTTAAGCAAGGCTTCGTGCAAACCACTAAAATCTCATGCACAAGCTACAAAAAAAATAAGCCCGACATAAAGCAAGCAGCAGGCGTCTTTTTCTCATATAAAGGCTGCAAACATACCTTTTATACTTCTTTTTTGTCAGTAGCTGCGGTAACCACAAAATGGAGGGTACCCGAACCCTACTGAACTGCGCTACTTCCGGGACTGTACGTAGCAAGCAGAGGCGGAGGTCAAAAATCAGCAGCTGATTGGCTGGATTAACTGTCAATCCTTCTAATCTCTGTTGTCATTGGTTATCTTGATATTTTGAAAGCGGTCGTAAAGCCCGTCTTTCGTTGTTTACGGCATAATTTCACTTTGACACTGTTGAACTTCCTATTACAAGTAAACACACGTTTGAAAAGTGGTAGTCGAGTACAATATAATAAAATAATAAAAAAAAATACAAGTGTATTTATAATTATTTCGCCATTTTTTCAGAACAAACTATTTTTTTGTATATTTATGGCAAAAACACACAAATTTTTACTGATTATAGAATAAAAGTCACTGTGAAAGTCCAGCCCCAATTCACAGCGCGTTGAATAGTTTACTTTTGCTTTGGTAGGTAATTCGATCTCTTCATAAATCTACTAAAGAACCTGGCGCTGGAACGAACATATCATATTACTACCTGATAAAAAAAATTTTTTTTTGGAAATGGAGCGAGATTCAGGGACGATCGCGGCTCTTAAAGTTCTTAGGTAATTTAAAGCAATGGATATTTTCACTTTGCTAATAATGTCTACTAACAATGTCGTGTATATTAATATTTTATAGATATGACAGTAATCGCTGTATGACACGATGTGAATGCGATGAACTGCCATGTCCACTCATTTCCTGGTTGGTGTTGGAGCTGAGAAAAAACTGCCCCGAACTTGGAGGTATAAATTTCACAACAACAAAATAATTTTCAAATAAAGAAATTCTCTAAATATCATTGAAGTAACCTCCAAATCTGGTGTGCAGTAGCACCTGCTCAACCCATGGAAAGTTATGTTGAATTTAGCGTTCACTTTCTAAGCCTCGATATTCCCTCTAGGTGCATGACGTCTATAAAAGTTGTTTGAATTTGTGTAGTGGATTTTTCAAAATAAACATGTATGTTTCGATATTAAGATTTTAACCGGAGATCAAACAGCTTATTAAATTTAACCTTTAAATATTGCATAATAGGTCAGTGTAGTGGGTAGTGGTTTGACTTTCCGTTTCCAACCCCTCTGTTTTTCCTGTTCCATCTCGCCATCTGTCCTATCAAAAAAGGCATGAATGGCTGAACATTATTGCATAATAGTGCAACTACTAGCATGATCATAGGCAGTGGAAAAGACTCCTGATACCAACACAAAATTCTAGACAGCTGATAAGCAGTGATCTCGGAGCTACACTTTGAATCTGACACTTTTAACATATGCAAAACATGTTTGCAAATGGTTTATATCGATATCGCGAGTATTTAGGTTAATTCATAGACATGCTGGTTGTTCTCCACCAACATGTGTTCAAACATTTTTTTCCAGGTGACAGTGGCATCATTTTGGCTGGGGAACTGAAAGAGATCCTAAAAGTTACATTTTACCCTTATGACACCCTCAACACAGAGACACTGTCCGCTGTACATCTCAAACAAATCACAGGTAACCCATAAGACAGTATAATGAGATGAACAGTATTTCATAATGCAACCATGGAAGAACCTCCTGTATGGCCTACAGAATCTTAGATTGAATTGTACATCATACTAGATTCATGTTCAACCCCCAAAATGTAAATAAAAACAAATTTTGTCTTTGGCAGAGTTCCTAGTGTCGGAGTTACAAGCAGCACAAATGCTAAAGTACAGAGAGTGCAATCCAGTAGACCCGGTCCCTGTGAGTGAATCAGGCAAAAAGCAGAGACTGGCCCAATCGGACCTGAATGCTGTGAATGAGACTCGATTCGATGACAAGGAAGTAGTGGAGGAATTGTGCAAGTTGTTTCAGGCTCTGGATTTAGATCCAGCCTCGCAGCTTAGTGATGTTTACACACAGGTTGGAAATTAAACCATACAAAATCCTACAGGCTTTAGAAATAAAAGTTGTAAACGGTACAAGCTCCACTGTTTCAGGTGGAGTCTCGACTAGCATTGCTCCCAGAGGGTAAAGCACAAGATCCCTTGCTAAAAACTGGTCTAAATTCTACACAATGGGTACGTACAGTATTGTTAAGCTACCTGACCCCTTGGTAACTTGACTATCTGGCATTTGTGATTTTCTTAACCTGATTGTTTTAAGAACATACTGGATCAGATTAACCAAGCTCTTCACAAGGACTACCAGTTCCGTCGACAGATGATGGTCAAACGCTTCGATGTCACACTCCAGTCATTTGCATGGGGAGAGCGAGGAAAGGTAAACAAATAGAAATCGGCTGCTTTTACATGCTTTTATTTTGCTTAATGTTTCAAGCTGACAAATAAAATGTAAAAAAAATGTCTCTCTCTATCAGGGGTCACCAAACTCTGTAGGGGCAGTCCTTTTTCGTGCAAAGTTCAGCTCCATACCTAATTAAACTGGTCTAGGTTTATTAAGGTCTTACCAGTTAGCTATACTTGAAACAAGTTCAAGCAAGTGTGTTGAGGCGTTACCTAATTTGGAGGTAAATTCTGTAGGACACAACTAGGACTGCAGGACTTTAGGACCAAGTTTAGTGACCCCTGCTCTATACTGCATGGTATAGAGACAGTGGCACTGAAAAAGAGGCATTGTTAGAGGTAGCAGAGCTGAAGAGGTTGAGGTACTTTAGGAGTGACGAAAGTGCAGACAAAAGCAAAGAGTAGGGGTATGGGTGTGATAAAGTAAGAAGGATAAAGAGGATAAGGCTAGGTAAAACCGTATAATTCTCGGTGGCGACCCTTGACAGGAACCGACCTCTCCAATCATACTTAGAGAGTTTTTTTAGAAATGTATTCAAAATTGTTTATAGGAGTGTGAGTGTGTGTGTGTGGTTGTTTGTATAAATGATACTACTTATTAGTGGTTACTACAGCCAGAAACCCGAAACAGCAGCATATCCAATAAAATAAATAAATAAATAATATTTACCAGTGTTTTTCCAGTAGCACATCCCTGCTAAGGTCAAACCAGACAAAAAAAACCTGAAGCTTGCCATTTTTTCATATGATTAAAGGGGATAAACGCATAACGGTCAGATGAACATAATGAAACATAATGAAATGATATGTAACAATGATGTTAATCATTATAATTGAGTTGTAGCTAAAAGGTGGAACCTTTTTCTAGATGAACAATGAACAAAAACAGCACAGATTGATTAAAACTAACAGAAATTGTCCCAAACCATTTTTTGGAAACTTGTAAATTTTCGATTCTTCTGCTTTTCCTCTACAGGAGCGCAGCACTCTGATCTCCTCTATACCACAATTTACACTGCCACTCGAGTCATCTGTTTCTCTTTCACTTTTACTGGCAGCTAGAGAAGATCAGTCTTGTATTCTACCTGTGACTGCAGGACCATCGACCGCAATACACAAGGTGCAGTACCCCTACAACTCAAATGGTTCAGCTATCAGATGTTATCTGGAACTTACTGTTTGTTTGTTTTTTGCTGTCTTGAAGATTTTGATGGGTAGTGTGCCGGATAGAGGAGGGCGACCCGGAGAAATCGAACCTCCTATGCCGGCTTTCACTCGACGGAGTGAAGGGGGGGGAGATCAGAGGCATGAGAAGAAAGCCTTTAAGAGACAGGAACACTCTAGGAAGAAGAAGAAGAAGAAAAAAGATAGCAAGCCTTATGCTGACATGAACCTGGATGCTTTTCATTAGAATTTAAGAATAATTGCAGGCATTTAATATACAAGATGATAATTATTGCATTGATGATGATTAAGCATTTAATATTTCTCTTTTATTTGTACCGAGAAAGACATTTCAGCCATGGACAAAATGTGCACTATGAACATAATATAATATATAATTTACCTGTCGAATTTTTGCACACTAAGAAGTGCAAAGTAGGCACTATTAGTACTATTTAAGTTTAGCCCATCTGAAAGCTGTACTTTATTTTTTTTTCCTTATGAAGATTTGGTGCACATGTACACACATACAGGCAGCCTATTATATTTAAGCATGTGATGGTTCCATTATTTAATTTTTTTAGACTGAGATAATAGCTTGTCCATTTTCCAGGACAAAAAAAAAATCATGATATACTTAAACTTTATGCTGTGAGCATCGATTTGTTCATTAATTTTAGATCTGCAAGGAGAAGTAGGATGTGGTGGTTTAGCTTAGTAAGTAGGGTATCGGGCCCTTAAACAAGGCTCTTAATCTGTAATTGCTCAGTTAGATTAAATTAAAAACAATGAATGATGGACTGAATGTAAATAGACACTATGGGTGCAAGTCAGTGCCCGTTTTGGATTTTTTTACTTTCTTTAGTTTTATTCAATTATTATTTCAGAAGACACGTCTTATTTCAGATCCTGTTTCCTTTTTTGTTTTTAACAGGATTCAAAGTTTTGTGGTGGTGGTGGTGAAATGGTTAAAGGGAATGTTTGATCTAGTCACTATGGGCAACATGTCTAGCTTCAAAATAAAACCAGCAGCAACTTTCCACTCTCGCTAGCTGCATTTTGTTCTTTAAGTTTGCGTTGAATTAGAACTAAACAAAAGTATTGATCATCATTATGAAAGAGTTTGACTTCCTTTTTTTGACGTGGTTTAACTAGACGCATTTTTTCTTGCCATGTCGGGAATCGAGTACGCGTCGACGCAGAGCATCCGACCCTTTAAATCGTGTGAAGAGTATCTCTACGCCATGAAGGAAGACCTGGCCGAGTGGTTAAAGGACCTGTACGGCGTGAACATTACGGTGCAGAATATGGTGCAGGCGCTGGAGACGGGCGCGCTCCTCTGCGCTCACGCTAATAACGTGACGCGCGCTGCCGCCGAATTTCAGCGTGATCACGGCCACAAGCGCGCGCACCTGCCCGCCTCCGGGGTGACTTTCACAGAATCCGCTCAACCTGCAACTTTTTTGGCGCGGGATAACGTGTCGAATTTTATCAAATGGTGTCGGAAGGAGATGCACATCAAGGGTAAGAGGAGAAGGAGAGTAAAAAGGAAAGATACATAAATGAAAAGAAAGTTTACAGTATTTGGCAGACGCCCTTATCCAGAGTCAATCACAAGCTATCCCAGCTCTAAGGCAGGAAAGGTACATCTTGGACAGGTCTCCAGACCATCACGGGGCTACACACAATACCGCTCAAGTCTATGGGCAATTTAGAATCACCAAACACCCTAATGTACATATTTTTGGAGAAAACCGGAGTA
>JAOTQW010000023.1:4571140-4581372 GCA_026260075.1 Sisor rabdophorus
CAGGGTGTACCCCCCCTGCCTTTCGCCCTATGTGCGCTGGGATAGGCTCCAGCAGTCCCCCGTGACCCTGGATTCGGGAATAAGCGGATGAAGAAGATGAATGAAAAAGGTTCTTAGGTCTACACACGTCAGTAAGGATCGAACGGCACATGCCCTGATTTATTCATTTATCTTTTATACCCGCTTATTCCCCAATTTGGGGCCACAGTGGTCTGCTGGAGCCTATCCTAGAGCACATAGGGTAAGAGGCGGGAGGTACATGGATGCCAGTCCATCGCAAGGCCACATTCACTACTATGGCCAATTTGTAGAGTCACCAATCAACCTAATGTACATGTTTTTGGATTGTGGGAGAAAACCGGAGTACCCGGAGGAAACCCTCGCAAGCGCAGTGAGAACATGAAAGACTTTCCCCGCACAGAAAGACCCAGTGCTTTTTTTTGTGTGGTGACCATGCTAACTGATTGTTTTGAGGCGACCATGCCCTGATTCATGACCTGCAAATCAAACCACTTTATATCCCTAAATTGGCAACAGGTTATTATTTTTAAAAACCATGATGTTGACAGATAAGTTGACAGAGGCTGATAAGGAACTGCATGTGGGATCTGCTTTAAATAGAGCTTAGTAGTTAAAAGCAGCTTTAGGTCGCTCATCTAATGGTGATAAGTTTAAACCCCAGTACTATCCAGCTTCTACCTTTACAATCCAGATTTTCATTCGGAAATCTAAAGGAATGCTGCATCAACATTCCCCCAAATACTGTGATACACGAATATCCCGGCTTGTGATGAAATGAGTGGCAAAACGCCATACTGTCACGCACACATATGCTCAGATTTGCACTATAATATCATTAAAAAAAAGAAAATAAGAAATAAGATTTGAAATTGATATGCCGCACCCATATTGTGCTGCTATATCTTACCCTAAAGTCGAAAAAATGTTTTGTGCTTTACCTCCACACCAGGTAAGAAGCTCGATTCTGCGCCACCACAAACAAAGCCGACCCGGACGACTTTTCACGACTTTTGGCTCCAGACTCGTCCAATGCGTTGGAATTCCAGGTGCCGCCAACAGCAGCAGTTCCACTCCGGAAAGGACATCCTGCTGCTTATGATTCTGGTGGTGAGAATTAAAGTAATTAAAAAAAACCAACAACAATAACAACAATTTCCCTAATGCAATCAGAAAAGCGCGCACTCGATCGTAACCTGCCGCTCGGTGCTCGTGCTTTTATACGATTAGACTGAGTTGGTCGGTCGGTCAGTCAGTCGGTCAGACAGCACTGTGTGTGGGTTTCCTCCTCTCTGTGTGTGGATCCTGTCCCGATCCGAATAAATACGATCTATATTGCAGTTGTTAATCGCGTTAAAGACGCGCAGGCGTGAGAATTTTGCGCACACGCATTTTACGCACACGCAATTTGCGCTTTCGAGATATTTTATCTACTAAATATTATACAAGATGCTTGAATCTGGTACAAGCTGCCTATCATTATTATTATTATTATTATTATTATTATTACTATTACTGCTGAAAATCGACTTCCGTGTCCGTCACTAATGCCCTGTCTGGTTTGTCGCAGTTATATGGGAATCTCTTTTTTGTTGCTTTACTACTGAACATGTGCGCATCCCTGCGTCTCTCGACGTGCTGTAGTAGTAAAGGCGGCTGTTTCTTAGCAACCACCAGACTTTCCCCGTGTTGCTAAGTAACCACGTGGTCCATACCTGTCAACGAGGTACTTACAATCCAGCTAACAAATGTAGGCTCCCGTTTTGCAAAAAAACATTTATCCCAATCCATTAGGGGGACCTAAGAAGAATTTTATTATTTATGTATATATATCTCGTTTTTAACAATCTGTAATTTGTTGCACACTATTAATTCGAAATAAATGTATTTACCTTCTCTAAGCATCCTGCATACAGTCAACAATATTTTGTTGTTTTTTATTTAATATTGCATTTTTGTATAAATACAGCTGTCTTTTTACTTACAATAAAAAAAAAGTACTTTTGTGAGCCCCTGGTGGCTGCATGGGTGGTAGGTAGCAGCTTAGTTTGCTTATGCCTTGAACCAAATCTGCAAGTTAATATTTAAATAAAGATTTTAAATGATTTATGTTTACGTTAATATTACGTTAAACCCCTTAGTGCGTGTCAAACCACTTTCTCCTCCGCTTCAGTAGGTGTCGTTGACACATACAGTCATTGTCTCTAAAAAAATAAGAATTGTAATATTAGTGTATACAAAAACCCTATTTTTAAACATTCTATTGTAGTTGTTTGGAACATAACTTGTCCGGTTTGCTCAATGTTGGTAGAATGTCATTTTAAGGTTACTATTACATGATTTTAAAACATTTCTGGCTTATAAATAATGTTATCAAAACCTACCAAAAACATTTGCTTCAAGAACATATATCGACTATGAATAACATTATGGGAAGTCCAATTAACATTATTTTAAGATATTATTTCCGAAGAACATTAGCAACAGTTGTTGCAAACCCTTCCTTGTTAGCAGAGAAGCTCTTTAGCCAGATGTGTGTATGTGTGTTTAGGCTTAGTGATTTCAAGCAGAAAGCCTTAATAGATAACCATCTGCTGGACTTGGATACATTTTATAGAGGCTTTAAAGCTAAACTATAAATTGTGCATGAAATTAAAAGGACTGTGACACAGACATAGTTTGAGTTGAGATTAGCATCTTTAATAAGCAGGCTAAATGTTTTTCTTATTTCGTTTTATAAAACTTACTTAATTACTCCAGGTGATTTATCTGTGTGGAAGCACAGCGGATTAGTGGTTAGCACTGCTGGCTCAAAGTACTGGGTTGGGTTTACTCCGGGTTCTTCAGTTTCCCCCTACAGTCCAAAAACATGTATTAGATTGATCGGTAAGTCTAAATTAACAATGGCACTAAATGTGTGTGCGCGTGTGTGGCCGTTTGTCTCCATGTGGCACTGTGATGGACTGTCCAGGGTCACCCCTGCCTTTTACCCACATTGCGGTGGCCCTGATAAACAATAAACCATATAATGATGGGATAATGCATTTTATGTGTTCTAAGAGCTACAATTGCAGAAGGTGGTCTTAGTGACTTTAGCCTCAACTGAGCCAATGTTTTTTTTTTTAATTGTGTTGTTTCAGCTTGTTTTTCTTTTGTTTATGCTTGTTTCTATTGGGTTTCTGTTCGTTTGTTTTTTTCTGTTGTGTTCTTGGATGTTTTTGCTGCGTTTTTGCTTATTGCGTTGGGTTCTGTCTTGTTTCTGTTGTGTAGTTTTTAGAAAAAGAAAAGTCACGCGAGTCACTAGGTTTACAGCCAGGGCCTTAAAAATCCAAAAAGAGGAACAGAATCACACAGGCGGTATGGGCCGGGGAGGCGTTTTTTTATTTGTATATTGATCAAAGAATAAAAATACATAATGCACAAACATTGGTAACAAGCATAAGGTGAAAAATAAGGAAAGAGTGGAATGACTGGGGGAAAGTTGGGATGTGGTGGCCTCTAAACACCATTTACAGGAAGACTTTTCTCATTTAGACAAATACAAAAAACAACAATCCAACAACAGACACTATTTTGCTAGTTTATGTTTTACATTTGGAAATTGTAACTACTATAAAAGGATGTACTACTGCACACACAGCACCGAGATGCTAAGCTTAGGCTTAAACGTTGGATTCATAGAGCAAATTTGGCGTGACGTTCAGGCTCCAGCATGGACGCAGTTGCTGCAATACTTTGATATTAATCACAGCACACAATCACTGCACAGAGGCAAACAACTGACGATGGGACAAGCAAAAAATATGGCAGCTTTAAGTTCAGGAATGACGAGTAGGAATGTGCTTAAAACAAAAAGGGCCCAAATAATAGCTGCGTATGGCAAGGTACTGCTAGAAGGACGGATTAATGTTAGCTTGGTGGCAGTGGTCCAGAGACTAAACAAAGGTACAGCGTAGTATACACAATTTACATAAATCTATATGACATTATGATGCGAGTTAAATACCCTACTAATATTATTAAAAACATGGAGATGAGCTACTGAATAGTGGTTCTGAACCAGCAAATACAAGACGTGCAACTATAATCCAAGATATTCGAGCCCTGGCTATGAAACCTTGGTTTCTGTGGCACTCATTCTGCCTGAGAGCATGAAATTGCACTTGACTCGACTCACTTGATTTTTTTATTTATTTATGGAGTGAAATAATCAAGCTAGTGTGTGTGTGCGCAAAAGGAAAAATTGAGTCAACCTTCATTCACCAGCATGTTTTATAATAGTAGATATAATAATTCATGTGAAAGAGAGGCATGATTCACCATTTAAGACTTTCTCCCCCCACAACACAGACATTCCGGTAGCTAGCAAAGGACTAAACAGAGCAGGGAAGCGATATGGATCCTGGAAAAGACAACCGGGAAGAGGTGTAGTTTGTTCTTGTACCACAGGGACGAGAGTATGGAAAAAGACCACAGACGGATCTTCAGTTCTTCAGCACGGCGTCGTACATCTGGTACACGTACTGAGACACTTCCGGGGCTCGGCACTTTAGAGAAAGCTAAAATAAAAAAAGGTGGGAATATTTGTAAAGAAAGGAATTTATTTATTAAAAAATAAAAGTAGAAATTATTCCGTAAGAAAGGTCCAGAATGACTCACTGCAATTTAGCAATTAAAAGCTGTTTTATGTTGATAAAACAAGAACCAATGCACTTCCTGGTGGCATTAACTACTGTTCCTCATGATCTTATTATGAGTTATATTCTGTTAATTAAGACCAAAGTTGCAAAAGGGGGGGAAATACACTGGGGAATCTCTGTTAATTTTTTTATAAGAACTTAATCTTGGAAAATTATTCCTAGTGCCTAGTTGGAAACCACTTTTTTTTTCAATTGACAATCAAACATGGGGTTTTTGTGAACTTGTCAGACCAAACTTCAAAAGAAAAGGAATGAACTTTGGCAGAATGTTCAGGGAAAGTCTCAAAGAAACATTACATACAATTGAAAGTTAATGTTTCATCCTTGACAAATTCTTTTCTATAGAACCGCTGCATTCGATTGTTTGAGTAAACGAAGGTCACCCACGCTTCTATTTCTGTGAGGTATATAAAGCTCTTTTGATATAATTACTTATAATTTATTAAGCAGTGCTTTAGCGTGCCGAAAGCTTAATTTGCGTCAGAGAGGGGAATTAATCATGTGCTCTAGCATTCCTAAGAAAGCGATTTGATGCTTCAGATGCTTGGACAATAGAATGCTAGGAGAAGGTAAAAGTGCCTTTAAAGGGGACACAAATTACCTCGGCTCCTATTACTGTTCCCCGATGCCCACTTACAATGTTAATTTTTTTTACATAAAAAACATGATAATTAGAAGTGATTATCTATTTCCTGTTTTTTTTTAATAGGCAGGACGGATTGTTGCAGAAGTAAATGTAAACTGATTTGATCAGTTCGTGTTTACCGTGTAGTTGGGGTTGCCAGGTTGGATGCGCAGTTCAGCAAGGATCCAGATGCCGTTAGTGAGTTTCAGGGACTGATAGAGCATATCCTGGCCCTCCACGTTCCGCTTGGCAATGGTGTAGATGTTGTTGTTTTGTAGCTTGCCTGACACCGTGTCTGTCGGGGGCGCGGGGGCACACACAGAAACACACACACACACTTTGCTTGATCATATGACCTGGTGTCAGAGACATTTAAAGTCTGTCCACAGACTTTAAAAGCTACACAGCATTAGGGAAAAAATCTATGTTTTAATCTGTAAACTACACCAGATGCTACAGCTGTTTATATTTTGGTGACATTTTAAAAACCAGCAGTGCCATTTGTTCTATTCACACTGAAATGTGACTCATGGGGAAACTGCAGACTATCCTGACCTGCGCTACGTTTTCTTGCTCAATTTTGTTTAAGGGTGATGGGGTTAAACAAATACAGAATAATTCCGACAACACACTAAGTAAGAACGGATTTTTGACACTATATATATATATATATATGGGGCTTAATGTGGCTTAAAATTCATTAGCTGTTCCCTAATGGAGTGACGGAGAACTTTGGAGCAAAAGTCAAGAGTTTTGCACATCTGGCATTTCAGCGAGGTACAAGTCACATATGCCAACTATTTTTCCAATTACGGTGAGAGACATTCTGGCCTTGGCACAAAGCACTAGATTAACTCTTACTGGAAAACAAACTCCTTACTATCCTTAGAGTAAAGCATGGTAATTGTGGTATTGTGTTGGCTTTTTGCTGTTTCTTATTTCTTAATTTAGAGGTCTCTCTCTCTCTAAGCAGACACAGACACTTATCATATTTATATAGTATTTTCACATTGTCATACAATACGTTTGTATAAAAAAAAAAAATAAATATTTATTTGTTATTCAATCTGGTTATTAACTGTCTCCATTTTGGGTTTTTGTATGTATGTACATGTAACCATTTAAACCTCATGTGACTCCTAATTAAACCAAAATGGCATTCAAATGTTTAACAAGTGCAATTTAACCACACTTAAAAGGGTATAACACTTAAAAAAAACATTTCAAAAGTTTGCCTTAGACAATTTCCACCACTTTATAGTATGAAAGTATACATTTTTAAGCCCTAGTTTCAGCATTAGTCAACATGTGACCAAAATGTTTATGAAATTGTGTTTTTATACGAGTGTGCACTTTTTCCAAAGTATTTACCTTTATACATTAATTAATAATGAAGCTAGTGATTAATAATTACTATAATGCCTTCATAAGATATTCTTGTCCAATTTGATTCACAGCATCCACTGTTTAAAGACCAACGCAGCTGCAGGAAGGAAATACTCAAATCAAACAGAAAAGGTTTAGTATAACCAAGAGTACATCAGATTGCACCTCTGAGTGTGTCAATTTGACTTCCCCGGTGTTGCAGTGGAAGATGCTGTACTTTTTTTCTAAAACGTTAAAAGACAGCATATATAGACCGAATGTGTTGATAAAATCCTCGGCCACATAAGAGAGGGTTTTTTTTTTTTTGTTTTTTTTTTAAAAGCACATACCGGCATTTAAGTGGCACTCCTTGATTTGGTACTGCAGCTCGTTCTCATTAGGAATGTCTTTCCATGTGGCTAAGAATACCTGACGCTCTGGAGAGAGGAAAAAAAAAACAAGAAATAAAGGTAAAAATGGTTTGCTCTTTAGGGGCTGTTATTTAATTTCTGCTAAACAAACGTTTACCCATTTTGCCATCCTCAACAAAGAAGATGTTGAGCGGAATGAGCACACTGAAGTAGAAGACGTCAATGCTGTTTTTCACAGCCACCTGGAAGACAGAAGAAATTAAAGGTCAGACTATTTATGTTGTTTTTATATAGACCAGTCAATAAATGGCCACATAGTGATTTGTAAAAAAAAAAAAGGAAAAACTTTGGGATTTTTTGAAATCTTTGGTGTGTTTAGAAATGTTGCTAGTTATGAGGCAATAGCTACTGAGGATGAAGCGGTAACCAACAACAACAACAAAAAAGGCAACCGCCCGCTAAGTTCCCTTCTTTTGTTTGTTTACTATGCTATTTCGACATTAACAGTTGATGCGTTTCACTGCTATCCTTCCTCATATTTAAGCGTTCTGAATAAGCGGAAAAAGATGGATGGATGAATATTGATTTTGTAGGAGAATTACAAATTTTGTAAGAGAATTACATTAGAGAATTTGCATAAAAACACAAAAAAGTGAAATTGTATGCTTTCTACTTTTACTTTTGTTTAAAACTACAAAAAAATAGCCTCACAAAAGCATCTCTACACTATGAAATGGTCAGTCCTCAAAAATATTCTCCAAGTAAACAGCTATGGGGTGCCTGCGCTTCTCTAAAAAAAAAAATTCTTTAACACCTTCTGATGCGTGAACTCAGTGGTGCTGTGCTGTTAAAGGCAAAATAATAATGAAGCCACCATTTTTTTAAATCTTGCAATGAAGGACACCTGGTCAGCATGACACTTGGTCTTGGCATGTCTCTGTGGACTTTAGGGTGGGGAGCGGGGGGTTTAATAGACATGCGCTTTTAAACTGCCATCTCAAATATTCTCTGCTGGAGTTTTGCGGGCTGCTGTATGAATAGGTGCGGGAGTCATTTCTGCCTTTGAGTCAGGAAAAACAATCTTTCCAACATTCCTTGTTTTTGAGACTGCATGAAGTCTAAACAAACTGCTTGCTTAAATTGCCTTACCAGAGAGCTGGTAAGCTGCAGGCTGTCAAAAAGGGGCTAAAAACAAGAGACCCCCCGAATCCAAAACCCAAAGGGGGAGGTGGTGATTTCCCAGTGAATTGCCCTCTCTCCAGTTTGCCTCATGCAAGAGCCGTCGCTGACAGCGAGAACTTCTGTTTCTTTTTATTTTAAACATCTTATTTAAAATGCAAAACATGGATCCCTTAAAAAATGTCCATGACATTGGTGGTGTGATTTAATTCCTGGGGAAGGGGTCTTCCTTCGCAGAGTTTGCATGTTCTCCCCTTGCTTGCGTGGGTTTATTTTGGGTACTCTGGTTTCATCCCACTGTCCCTCCGTTTCATTATTTGTTTCTTGCTTCTTGATGTTTTCAAAATGATTGACAGAATGATCCTCAGTGTTCCCTACATTTTAAAATATTCTTATAATAATATTGGTGTTTATTAACAGATCTTAGAATTAAATATACATTTTAAAGCATTTAAATAAGGTTGTCAGAGCCCTTGTTATAATTTTAACATCGTTTTTCATATCTATTTAAAATGTTGGCTATCGGCCTACTTGATCTGTAATAATCGATATTGGCCCTAAAAAATGTATATTGTTCGGTCCCTAAACTGAATAATGCTAAACGGTTAGGAAAATAAGAGAGACTGTTGGAACTTTTTACCTGCAGGTTGTTTAGGGGGTCCATCTTCATAACTGGTCCGATGGTATTGATTGGCAGAGAGATGTCAATGTTTTGGTTTGGCATTAAAGGCGTGTGAACGGGTAATGGTGAGGTGGGAATCATGCCGAAACTACAGAGAAGATGCTTGGAAGTTAGCTATAACCGAGCATTACATAACCTATAAATAAAAAGAAAAAATTAGAAAAATACCTGTTCTTATTAAACTGGATAGCAAAGTCAGTCATGTGCTGCAGGGCTTTGTTGGTGAAAGTCATATCCATGTACATGTGACCCTGACGGCGGGAGAACGTTCCAGCAATTTCTAACCCTTTCGCTTTGACCGCTGGCAACCAAACCTATATAAAAAGAAGTGCAGCGTTATAGTACGTTGTCTTCCTTAACTCGTACACCAATTTCATGCTCTAGAATCTCTTCCGCTGTCTGAATAAAATGAACATTTAATAGTCAACAGCCAATAACTTTTGCTGATGTGTTTCTATTTCTAGGTCAACACTTCTACAAACCACAGTGTCTAAAAGAAAGCAGAAGAAAAAATTTACATGATAATTTTTGCCACTTCGCAACCCAAAGTAACAGCAAAAAAAAATACATTAAAAAATGCAGGTAAAATACTTTTAATGTTGCTACTTTCAGAATATTTGTAACTTAAAAATGGAACATCAAAGAGTGTCAGATCTAAATTTTTTAAGCAGCCTAACCCAGTTTAGTCTCCGTTAGTTTTAGCTTGGGGACTTAATATTAATGAAGCCGTTTGTGGCGCTCCCGAGTGAGCTGTACTCATTGAATGCATATATATATAGTAACGGATTTATTCACCTAGTCCAAAAGCTAAATTTAAGAAATGAAAATAATAAGTAATAAAGCCTAGCCCTTCTTCTGCCTTAATGACCTAGGTGGGGCAGAACCGGATAAAATAATAATAAATAAATAAATATGCTTACAGCCTTAGGTGCAATGTAACCCCCGGTGTTAATGGCCATGCTTGTGGAAAGTTCAAACAGGTCATTTAAGCCGCTGCTGATGGGCGCCGGAGTAGGAGAAGGTGCAAACGTGTTGGGCACTGAAGACGGAATAAAGTTTTGGCCAACCTAAGGAGAGCAGGGGGGGGGGTGTTTTAATATACACAAGTAAACCAAATCTAGCTAGAGATACAAAAGTCACTGTAACATCATGATGTATAAACCTTATTTTTTAAATTACGGCCAACTAGATGCTTTAAACTAATAAATGACTAATGAAAGTATTTATTTTTATGCATTAGAGTATTAATGCATGTCTACTTACTGCTGGACTGCCTCCAACACCACCACCGA
>JAOTQW010000023.1:4594266-4615518 GCA_026260075.1 Sisor rabdophorus
CACCCATTCCAACCTGCTTGCACTCGCTTCTTCACCTCTTTTGTACACTCTCCATCATTCTTCACCCTGTAATCTTAAGCAAGAAAAACACTTAAACATGCTAAAAATAAAGTTGTAGCAGTTTGTGAGTTTTGTGGCCTTAAACATGGCCCTGCTCAGATAAATAAAAAAAATTGTATTAGTTATTATAGATTTATTTATTTTTAATCCTATATTTCTATTTTCATATTCTCATTAATCCTTTAAAATTTGATGGTTACTCTCATTTTGGTTAAGTTACATAATTTTCTTATTTTTCCATTTATTCCTGTTCAGTTCAATGAAAAGTTTCCAGTCTCGAAAGCTTCCAACATTTTACTCTTACCTACACCTAACACCACACCATTCTTGACATCACGTGATTAGCTTGCTTTGAATAGATTTGCTCATTACAGTCCATTTCTGACCCAGAAAAAAAAAACATACAAAATGAGAAACGCACAAAAAGTACAAGCACATTGCAATCATTTTCCTCTTTAATAAATTCCTGAGCACATTTTTATATTAAATCAGCCGAGAAGTATATACAGTATGTTTTTTTTCTCAGCTACAGAAGGCGACTGCAGCAGGTCCTCTCAACGTTGCTTGGCAGCGTGGCTGTATCCCTCTCTACCGGTTTGTCTGTGGGAGTTTTTTTCTTGCAGTTTTTAGAGTGGTGGTACTCCTCAGAGAACCCCACCACTATAAAGTCCCTAACCTCTCTCCCCACACCTCCACCTCCTCTTCACCTAGAGGACCATGACGCCGCATCGCCATTCAGCAACGTGTGCCCGCTCTGCAGAAAACCACGTACTAACGACACAGCACTGGCTACGTCAGGCTACGTTTTCTGTTACCGCTGCATCTATACCTACGTGAAAACCAACCACAGGTGTCCACTAACAGGCTACCCATCTGAACTTCAGCACTTAATTAAGATCTATTCTCCAGATAGCTAGACTCACTAATCATGCAGGCTAGAAAATTAATGATTGTATAATCTTTGGCATTTGTTGAAAAACATCAATAGAAATCTGATTTTGATAAAAGATCACTGGATTTTATCAAGTGTATAACCCAATGATAAAATTCGTTATTGATGACTAGTTTGACAGTGACTGAGGATTAACAGCAGTTGCTATAATTTTATTTCCTCTTATGAAATTCTGGTAATGCAAGATTATGGAAAATCAAATTTTCATCTCTCTCTCTCATACATTTATATATACAAGCAAAGGTTCAATAAAAAAATTGAAAAACCTAGTGGTACAATTGCACAAGGTAAAAACCTTGTCTGGCAGTATTGAAAATTGAGAGAAAAAAGTGAAAATCTTTAAAATTACATTCAAAAAGCGACAATTTAACTTTATTTTTCCATAATATTGCTTAGGGGCCCAGCAGTGGAAAGTGAGAAATGAACCCTCCATATTCAGGGTCGTCACTTGTTTGGTTGTTAAAATTTAACAAGAGAACAGATTACTAAATGTGTTCCAGATTATTAAAATCAAGTCTTATTGTGTGCAGCCATTTCAGAAATGTTTGGAACTGCTTTCAAAGCTTGACATTAGGACAATAGAAATCCTAAAATTTAATACAGGAAAAAAAGGCACATTGTATTTTTTAGTTCACCATGCTATTGTTGGTTTTTCCTTTAACTTAGAACAAATGACGTTATTTCAATTTTACAGAACATTAAGCACAAAAGAACAAAACTGGAGATGCAAACAGAAGAAGTATAGACATTATCAAATGGGAAAAAAAATGAGTTCAAAGTTTCACACAACAAACCTAAATATAACTGTTGCTGGATCAATGAACTCGCCCCTGGGGAGACCCATGCCTACTCACAGTCAGAGTCCAGAAAATAGACAGGGAAAAAAAATAAAACAATTGCAGCTCAGAGAGAAGATTAAACACAATCAAACCCTGGTCACAGACACCCAAAGGTATTAGTACCAAGTCAGCCATGTTTCTTTACTCATCATCACTGAAAAAAAGGACACCGGTTTTTGCCTGGCATGCAAAAACAGCACTGAGGCTCACAACTAGATTTGTTTTACATGCAAACACAGCTGTGGGCAGCTGTCTTCACAACATCCACAGGCCAGGAGATGCGGGTCTTTCTGTGAACTTCTAAAGCATTAGGTATCAAGGTTCCTCCAACCAGCACCTGGTTTCATTCATACCCTCATTAACTTTCAATAAGCTTCAGCTGATTATAATAAGCTACCGACTGAACTGAGGAAGTCATTCAGTTTCACTGCCAAAAGTTTATCATGGAAAAAAGTCCTTATAGGAAAAATAATTAGAAAAATAATATAATGAAACTATGATGGAATTATTATTATAACATGAAACATAGTTGACTTAGGCTTATACTCCAGATATCTGGGTGCCCCAGATGCTAGTTTTATTAGTAGTAACAGTACAGAATATTCTTTCATAGGGCCTTTCATAACAGACCAATGCCAGGAGTCAAATGTCAGTAATCGTGTAAGATATCCTATGTATATGTCTGTCTGAAGTTGACACTGAGTAGAGATAAAATAGTGGAGATAATAAACAGGCATTAAAACAAGATGCTAAGCCATCTATCTTTTTTGTCCCCCTTCTATTCTATTACAACCCAACACAAAACATCTTATAACCTTATATGTGTAATATATAACGCCACATGCCCATAGACCAGGAAAGAAACACTTTCCTTATGCCCTTATCCAGACCAAAATATTATATATAATTATTGGTTCAACACCTAACATGTCTCTAAGGACTATATCTTTCACAATGAATAGACCTACCATTAATTGTTCCATTAATATGTTTAGGTTGAGACTGTTGCCAGATTAGACCAAAAAACCTTTGGAGAGGAATAGGATGTGTTTGCATTCTTGGTTGGCACATTAGAATTTGCTAGCGTTGCTTTTCTGCCTAACATGACTGTAAAGAGGGTTTAATAGTTACTGTAGTCTTCCTGTCAGAACCACCCAGTCTGTTTTTATCATTCATAAACTCATTAGCTCTTTCACATTCCAGATGGTTCTTTGGGTGGACATAAAAATGAAAGAGGATTTGATTTGGTTTCCAAGGAGACTGTTTTTAATGCATACAGATTGAGTGCGCATTCAGTGTGCCAGCTGGTTCAGTGCCAGACTCAGATATCAGGTGTCATTTTGCATTTACTGGTGACTAAGTGAAAAAAACTCTGCTTAGTGGAATTTTCATTTCCAGACTCAAGACTAATAACATTTTTAATAAAAGACAGATAAATGGGTAGACAAAAGGATACATAGATATATAAATTCATTTATTCATCTTCTATACCCGCTTATTCATAACTCTGGGTGAACATAAGGCAAAAAGAAGGGGCACACCCTAGACAGGTCACCAGTCTATTGCAGGGACACACATAAACAAACAACCACACACATACACACACTCACTTCTGGGATAACAAAGAATTACCAATCAACCTACTGTGCATGTTTCTGGACTGTGGGAGAAAACCCACACAAGCGCAGGGAGAACATGCAAACTCCACACAGAAAGACCCCATTTCTGGAAATTGAACCGCAGACATTGTTGGACAGACAGATAGGAATTTAGAATATTCATGCGGCTGTTATGCGTAGAAAAACCCCCCAAAATAAATTGTTTATTCAATATAAATTACCATACAGGTTTACATATACAGTAGGTTGCAATGTGACAAGATGCATGTTATAGACTGTGCATAAAAAGAGTTTGTGGTTATTTGAGGACGTTTATCCCACATGACCCGGTGGCCATACGTAGCAAAAGAGTTTTATTTCATGATGTTTATTTTGGTCATGAGTTTATCTATGGGTTCCTCTAAAGGGCCTTTGGCACCAAGTGGACAGTGAGTAATAATATCAGTGGATATAGGTAAACACAATTATAATGGTTTGTGCGCTGATCACTACGACCCCACATTCCAAAAAGTTCCATCACGTTTGTCCGTTGTATCACAGCTGTAACAGATAACCGCTACGTGCCAGTTGGTGCACTACAAGTGCACTTTGTCTTGTATTTGACTTCAGACGGGAAGTTGTTGGTCCAAACGCTTTGGAATGTTTCCCATTGTGTCTTTTTTGTTAAGTAAATGATGCTGTAATGATCAGAGAAAGGAGTCTCAAGCTTGGGGGGGTCTGTGGTGTGGTGTTTGGCCCGCTTGCACCTACTGTGTAATATTGACAGATGAGCCAGACAAAGTTAATAAAAACACTATGCTGGGCACAAATATTTTGTAGTTTTCTTAGGTAAACTATCTGTTATGCAAAGTTTCCCAACTTGTGCTTTCAAAATCGAAATGATTTACTGAAATGCTGAGAAATACTGAAATGTGCATTTGTTCCTCTGGAAGTTTTAAGAGGTTAAGACTATGAGCATGATATAAACAGTGCAGGGCAGAAGAGAAGCTTTAAAAAATGACTTACTGGAGCATTTACCGATAACTGACAAGGGCAGACAAATCGATAGCCCAGAACACAAAACATTAGATTTGTGATCTCGTAACCCAAAGCGTTGGCAGACAACTAAGCGACTCAACATGACATTCCCTTTTTCTAGCCACAATTTCAACTAGCTAATTCGACACCATGATTTGCCCAGCAAAAGGGAAACCTAACAAATCCCCCCCCTAACAGAAAATAGCCCTTGCTGCAATTCTGTAAACAGGCCTCACACTTTTTTGCTTTAAAGTAATGCAGCAAATAAATTTGAGAACGAGCTACAGTTGTGTAAACGTAAGCATTAAGACAGGTTGAAAATCAGGAAGCAAAGAAAAAATCCTGAAGTTTAAACAGCTTGTAGACCACGCTCGTGTCCGTCCAGCTGCACCTTAATCTTGTGAAGTTCCTCAATCTCCTGGTCGTGACGCTTGGTCTTGTGACGCACTAACGAGCGATAGAAATGCACCGTGAATATGACGAAGATGAGCCCTACAGGCACCATGATGATCGTAGACGCGAGTGCAGCCTGCCAGCCGCTGTGGCCTGGCTCAGAAACGGGCACGGACGCCCCCGATGATCCCTCCGCTCCCGGTTTAGAAATCATCCCAGAGTCCACGGGCAGGAACTTGATCCAGCAGAGCAGAACAACTTCGGCAAGAAAGAGAAGGATGCCGAGTGCCGTAGAGAAACCCCAGGCTAGCTCGATGTAGTGATGCATGCGCTCGTGGGGTGACTCGCACACAGAGTTCAGGTTATGGATGTTGCTCACCGCTTCGACGTTGGGTAGGATGCACGTGCTTATGAGTAATGCAAACAGGTGAACAGCCACCAGCACCGTAGTACAGATGCTGAAGCCTATCAGCAGAGCATGAGGGTAGTTGTATTGGACCTCTAGCTGCACCTCCACCATGGCTACCTTTTAAGAGGGTGGAAAACATTTTAGGGGATATCATCATAGGGACTTTCTTATACAAAAGCATAAATATTTGTCAACAAATATATTTGAAACCAACAACCGGCTCTTGATTACATTGCTTTAGGTTCTTAATTAAGTTGCTCAATTCGCAATGAAGATTTCTATTTTGAAAAAATTTCTGTTGCCAAAAAAAAGAAATGCTTTAAACCCGACTGACTCAATAGACAAAATCAGTGATAAACAGCCAGGATGGCCTTATAAATTTACTGACCATGGCAAATCCAGACAGCAAAGCAGATGTGCGACTGGAGGCTTTGAGCTTGGCTCTGCTCAGGTAGAGCTTTCTCCAGGAGAGCGCCTGTACAGAATGATGGTTGGAGGTCACCAGCTCTAGGTAGCTGCGCCTTACCCAGTCCCGATAATCCATCCCTCCACCATCCTGGAGCCGATCGGAGAGCCCGGCTGTGGACGGAGCCACGGGAACGTTAAGTTCGCTGCTCATGGCCACTGTGCAGAAAACATAAGGAATTGTGTAGAAATACACAATTAGAAATTGACAGTGTCAAATGCTAAAGTTCTTCCCAAATAGGGCAAGAGGCAGGGGTAAACAATGGACAAGTCGCCAGTCAATCTCAGGGTCACCCAGACATCCAACCACACACACTTACTCCAATGGCCAATTTAACCTAATGTACGGGTTTTTGGAGTGTGGGAGGAAACTGCAGTACCCAAGCAAGTAACAGCACAGTCGAACCTACGTGGTGTAAAACGATGGTGTTAACCACTACGCTTTTTGACGCCCAAAAAGCCATTCAATAATGGGTGCTGCTGTTCCCATTCTGACCACTAGGTGGTCTAGAAGGAGCCAATTAAGATTAAACTTACTAACATATGAATAAATAAGACAGGTGAGGGCTTTAAAAATACAGAAATTTTTGTTTATTTGTTCAAAAATGCTTAAAATAGTTAATATCAATAAGTATATTAAATTTAAGCGTTGTGTTAAATGATACTTACACGGTTGGGTTTCCCCGCCTTTAGGAATGGCTTTCATTGCACATTTCTTGGGGGAAAAAATCGACAAAGCAGCTGGTTATAAAGTGCCTGGTTATTACCAGGCATTCAAAAGTAAACCTAAATAAAAACGAGAGTTTCCAAATCATATACTCAAAACAAACATCACATCATAGGCTAGCTACGAGATATACACCAATAACGTAACCTATTATTACGCTAGAAAATCTAAACAAGCCCGATGTCAGGAAACCGATTAGCAAAGCGACAAATATTCACAAAAAACAACAAGCACATTTATTAAAGTTAATTACATGGGTTGTGTTGTAAACGCCTCCCACACATTCTGTCCACAATTAACGCATCTGTATATCCCGCTATCATTTTATGACTCACGACAGTTTCACGACACCCGATCCCGAAATCCTTCCTAGTCAAAATCCTTTATATAAGCGCTTTTTTGGCGATGACTCACTTTGCTCACCTTCTATTTCGTGTCAACTGAAAAAAATCTTCGCAGTCACGATTTCGTGGCACAATAAACTTTGGTGTGTGTGTGTGTGTGTGTGCGTATATAAGCTAGACCTGGAAACTCGCAGTGAACCCGGTGAAACCCGAATCGACCTGCGATATTTTTGTTTCCGTCTTTATAGCCCCTCCCCCTTTTAGGGAGCTTCCACAGGTCACGTGACGAGCGTGTGTCCATCTTAGTAGAAGAGGAAATCCTCCGCGTTGACAAATGCGCATTAAAGTTGGCAAGGTTCTTAGTGCCGATTTGGGTCAGTTTTTTTAAAGGGGTTTGGATTATTGAAAAAAAGGAAAATAAATGTGTATACGTGGTTAGGTCTAGGTATTAAAATATTATATATTGTTTATTTAAAAATATATATATATAAAAATAGATAACGAATTAAAATTGACCATAATAACATCGTAATAATTCGAGAATGAAGTCAACCTTAGTTAACTCACGTCACCTTTATTTCTGGAGCACTTTTAACAATAGATATCGATAAAAAATAGGGACATCTGGTCTGTTCTCCTTTGACCAGACAAACCAGACTGTCATTCTGAAGGCTTTTCTGGACGGCTGTCCAGAAGACAGTGTTATGACCAGGAAATCTTTGTCTCCAAGTGCTGACCACCAACTGAGATGGATTCAGATTGAAACTGGTGGCCAGAGGCGGCAGCAGCAAAGAAGCAAAACCTTATTGGTGACAGAATCGAGAGGAAAAAAACTCTGGAGAAAACTAGTTCTTACTTTAGTTCTCCTGTGATCAGACATACAACAGATTACAGATGCTGGAGCAAGGGCCTCACATCAAGAAGGACCCAGGGTCGATTCCCAGGCAAGGGGTCTTTCTGTGTGGACGGTTCATGTCATAATGTCTAAAAACATGTACATTAGGTTGGTTGGTGATTTTAAATTGCCTATAGGAGTGTGTGTGTGGTTGTTGTGTAACAGAGTTGGGGAATAAGCGGATATTTAAGATGAATTAACGCTGCAGCAAAAAAAAAATAGTGTGGAAGACCACTTCGAAGACAAGATCGAAACTGCATTATTGCCTCCAAGTGATGATCCACCAATTAGGCTGGTGGCAACATTGAGCTAGGAATAATAAATAAACAGACCTATGTTGGCATAGATGTGATTCAAATTATGATACACAACATATTGTGTGTTATTGGTGGTATTTTCTCATCACTGCCTACACTCGGTAAACATTAAAACAAAAAAAAGATATAATTTGATTTATTGTATAACTGCCCACCCCCCCCAAAAATGTGTAAAGGAACAAAAAATATAACCACAAACAAACAGACAAATCTAAGTTTTCTGGTAAAACCAGCGAAAAGAAGCCAATAAATAATTTTAAAGAATTCGAACAGACATCATGGTAAGTAGTGATTACTGAGCAATGTGGCGTGCAAGTGTAAGAAAATATACGCTCCAGCAAAAGTATTTCAATCGAGCAGTTTAAAACTTCTAAGAGTTGTCTAAAATGTTGAAGACATCCCATTTCTTTTAAGAATTCAGGCCTTTAGAGCTGCTCCTTACATTTTAAAAAATAGATCTGCCTCTTTTGGGTAACACTTGTAGAATTGAAATTAATGTTTTGCTTGGATTTCTCAATACACAGCATATTTTTAACTTTTAGGTCCGCAATCCTCAAATGTGATCGATTGGAATCTGGGGATCAAGGGCTGGGGTCCTGCAGAGTTCAGCTCCAACTTGCCTTAGGTTTTATATTGCCATATTGGATAGCATGGTCGCCTAACAGCAAGAAGGTCCCAGGTTTGATTCCCTTGAAAGGGGGGTCTATCTGTGTGAAGTTTGCATGTTCTCCCCATGCTTGCATTTTTGGGAAACTTTATTATAAATAGTGGTAAGACTGCTGACTTGTCTAGGATGACCCCTTCCTTTTACCCAGTGACAGCTGGGATAGACTCTGTTAGATCCCAATGACCCTGATTAGGAATAATAGATGTAAACTCCAGCCCAAAGACATTTAGATTGTCCTAAACAATATTGGAGATTAAGAACACTTAATTTATGAGCCACCAAAAGCAGGCAAATTATTTTTTGTTCAATACTAAGAAACATCATCAGGTTTCTGTTTCATCAGCCATATTTCAAATATTCTCTCAAAAAAAAAAACAACAACAGTTAAGAGTCTCAAAACAAAATTCAGCATTCAGAGGTAAAATTAATATCTTTAATGTCTCCACAAGAACACTGGAGGTCACTCCAAAACATGGGCTCAATAATGTGGCCCTTAAAGTAAAAAAAGTTTGGGGACCGCAAAGATTAAAATAAGCAATGAGGGAAAAAACTGCAGGTGAGACAGATGGTTGCTCAATCAGTATTTTTTATAATGCCCAGGAAACTATGCAGATTTGGCATTTGTAGATGAAAAAAAAACATAACAGCAACAAATAAAAAACTTGAATAAAAATGATCCCATCCAATCACATGACATTATTCGGGGCACCTTCCACAAATCCCGTGCCCACAATAACAAAATCAGAGTACTGGTAAATACTTGTATTCCTTGTACAGGAAGAACTCTGTACGCAATTTTTTTTATATGTTTATACGTCATCGTTATTGTCCAGTGACCTGCTGTGATGAATAAATACAAAGAGGGTGGGTATAATTCCATATTTCAATTAACTCATCTTGGAAATCGTCACATGCACGAAGCCTTGTTTCTTTTCTTCGTCATCTGGAATCTGCTTTGTCCAGAAAACCCAGAATATTTTTCGAATAGGCTAATGTGCGAGAAGTTCTACTATAACTATTTTGATCCAATCAATTATGCTTATAGCATTTGTCAGGTGCCCTTATCCCTTGTTTTGCTACAAGACTTTTAGCAATCGCTCATAAATCTTTCGTTAGGCATCAGTTAACGCAAACAACTCAGCGCTCAGATAGTGATTAATTATAAGGCATCATCTTGTAAAAGCTTTGTACAAATTTCTCCATAGTAACGTTGGAGATTTCATGGCTCCCTTCCACATACTTTACGTCAAAAACTTTCATGCAGAGGAGGAAATGAAAGGCTTATTTAAGAAATGATAAAGAAAAAGGGTAGGGAAGCAATGCAAAGGTGTGAACACTAAAGCTTCCAGGCCTTGTTGAAAATATAAATGATCGGGGATGATGGCTGTGGAGTCACACTCGGAAACTCTCTCCTTTTCCGTCGATGTGGCGCAAACGCAGGTAGACGTCGGTGCCAATTCCCTGCATCGACTGGATGGACAAAGAGCCACCCAAATATTCGGCATATGCTCTTGAGGTGGGCAGACCGAAACCAAACCTATACAATAACAAACGGGAGAGTTGACATCAAATAATCATTTAAGTCCTTAATAAAATGTACAAAACACACTATGTAGCCGATAAGGGTTAAATTATCCTTTGCCATTTCACAAAAACAGAGTCCCAAATTATAGAAACTCACAAAAATTCAATTACTTCATTATTATGTTAAAAAATAACTCAATGTTGGCGAATAAATGTTTTTTTTAAAGAAGTGTCATTGGCCATGTTAAAATTATTTTTCAATATGTCGCTTTGTAGCCCTGCCTATTATCTGCTGGGTAATTAACAATACTTCTGATAAATATATTTTGCGACAATTAGCTTTATCAATATTTTTAGTGTGGCACGGTGGTGTAGAGGTTAGCACGATCACCTCACAGGAAGAAGGTCTTTGGTTCCATTCCCATGGGGTCTTTCTATGCAGAGTTTGCATGTTCTTCCTGTGCTTGTTGGGGTTTAACGGTTTACTTTCATCGTACAAAAACATGTACATTAGGATGATTGGTGATTTCAATTTACCCATAGAAGTCTAAGTGTGTGTGCACCATCTGGGTGTTTAAACTGGTTTAAAATTAAACCAAAAAGTACAAATAAGTTCCTTAATGTAAAACGGGGAAACTGACACACTACCGAATGCATATGTAACTTAATTTCAAAAATAAACTATAAAAAAAAATTATGAAAGTTCATTGCTCGACTGGCAAAAGAGAAGAAGAAACAAATCTGCAGAGACGTTATAGCATGCAAAATTCTTTGAGGTGAGTCAATGCTGATTACGACCAAGACTTGGTGTGCATTCAGAAAAGCTTACAGCAAGGGGGCAGTGTTGTTCTATTACATTCAAAGTACTTGAGGTTAAACTAGTTCTACCTGATGCAGTGTCCTTTAACCATGGGTGGGGAAATTAACTGAGGAGACCAGGAGACTTAAATCATCCTAACCAAGACTAACTGTAGATGGAAGTAAATTGTATGTTCTGCAGTTTTAAATGAGTCAAGTCATTATGTAGATTATGTTACTACTAATTAAATCGTAGTAAACATTAATGCAAGCCAGTGTGCTAAAAAAAAAAAGAATATACAACACAATTATACAAAATGTATTAACTATACATTATACTATAATCCACTGTCTTCAGCTGTTCTCTTTTCTAATCGCTCATTATGATTACGTAACTCTGGTGTTCTGCTTGCTCACCCGTGCATGGGGCCTGACTGAGGGCCGCTATTGGTCAAGGTGTTGAAAAGATTGCTCATGCGCGGGTCCTGCGTGCTCTGCTCAGCCGTGCTGAAGTGGTAGTCCATCACTTTATCCATGATGCTGTGGGGAATGCCTCCACCCCGATCCGAGATCCTGGACAACAACAAAACCTTGCTAAAATCAGGAATGTTCCTAGAGTCTTACAAGTATGCAGAAAAGCATTGAATATAAAGATTTTATTCCACACAAATGCAGTGAAGCTTATGGTTTAATCCTCATTAGAGAGCATGTTGAATGTCGCCGATATGCTCATCAATACTGTGGTTAGCAGTAAAGATGCTGACTAGTACAGGATATGTGCTTAGAAAATGTACAGCGCTCAGCGCAGTTCTATGTTACCCTAATGGATTTTTTTTTTTTTTTGCATGAATGACTGCTTGTTGCTCCCAAATAAACACATAAAAGGTTGGAAAATGAATTAGTTCAGCCGTACTGAGCAACAATGCCAAGGGTCAAAAGCATTATGTTCATTTATCTCTAATGCACAACAACAGCAAACAATCAGTTGCGCAATAGAGCTGTGAAAAATAATGGTCACGCAAATGTGTATTGATATTCTAACTTATAAATTTCGTTTGAAAAGGATTTATGTTTACATTATCATTTAACTAAATAAGAGTGCATACAATTTTGAATTTGTATTGTATACTGCAAGTTTCCTACCAAATCCTGTTTTCTGTCTGTTAAATACATTTTCCATCCGAGAACACATACTTCCATACTATATTAGTACACAAAAAACGAGTATGCGTAGTATGTGCAAACCCCAAAAGTTCCCCCATGTCCATTACTTCTACCTGGATTCCAAAGTATGCATCATCCCATGAGCCAGTGGGAGATACAACTCATATGTGACAATACTGGAAAGTCACATTGCGGTACCTTTAAAATCCTTTTAAATGATACAGGACAAAACAGTTCCTTGTTTAGTAAATCAACTAACATTATTTGACTAACATTTGCACCGCCATAATATCAAACGTCAAATGGGAGAAGCAGTATTCTTAATTGTGCCAATTCAAACGCAGTAGCTCCCCTAGCAGTATACAATTACAGACCCAGAAACTAACCGTATGACAAAGTCAGTATCGTTGTTGGCGATAGTCACCACCACGTCTGGGACATTGTAAGGAGTGTCCAAGTGGCTCTCCATGGTGGCCCTAGAAAACAACAGACAGACAACACATTTTACAAGGATCAATTAGAACAGAAATATTATTCTCACAAGCATCGGAGCACAACTATTTGGCTACTATTTTTTGACGATGTTAACATCAGATGAGGGCTTGATCTTATTAACTTGGAAGTCCTTTTCACTATTCCTAATGTTTACATTAATTTAGTAAGTATTTTCAATTGCGAATTGTCCTAAAGTAAAAATTTAGGAGTGGTTAAAAAAAAAATCAGTTTAATGACTAATACTGTCACTACTTTCTCCTAAATTGGCAAGTAATAAGCAGCATTTAGTCTTGAGATGCTTTGTAAATATGGGCTTAGATGTCAAAGTACAGTATGTCCTTAATGACATGCCAAAGTTTATAAGACACTTGGTTCTCTTGTGGTTAAGTCTTAAATTAAGAAATTTGGCTATGGGGGTTTGTGTAGAGGTGAGCAACAAATCATAAATAATCAGGTCCTGCTTAAGTTAATAGACATTTTAACATGGGTGTAGTAGACGTGCTGGTACAAGAATATACTCGCAGGGCTGATAATGGAAAAGATATTTCCCCAGTTACCGTAACAAAAAAATGCTATTCAAATGACATTAAACATTTCTAAAAATTGTTATGAAATTTGCTTTAGCACCTGCAATATCAGAATGACTAATAAAGGAAATTGTCTTATATGATGACCGTGACAATTTTACACCAAGAGAAACCAAATCATGGCTCCTTTTTCTCCCCTTTATTTCTCATTATTTGAAAAATCTTTGAGAACCCCCTATTAATGGATAAATTTCTCCAACAGTTTCACTGCATTCCTGTGATTTTATTATAGACATTGCTACCACAACCCTGTCCAGCATAAGACGCTCAATGCACATAACGGTCAGAAGCTAAAGGATAGAAAGTACAGCTGCACAACTCAAGCAGGAGGTCACCCTGACTCCACTTTAGCCTCTTTAGATAACACCAGCAGTTTCACACACTGTATAAGAAAAATGTGCAAAAAGTTAATATTTTTACGAAAAGGAAATACAAATTGAAACGTCTCTGTGTTTACAAGTACAAGAACGGACCTACACTTGGTTACGTTATAGGACCCGGATATGATAAACAGACAGTCGAAAGCTCTTTTATGGCTGTTGCTCTAATAGTGATGCAAAAAAATGTAAATTGGGGTCTTTTAAACTAATAATTTTACAAATAACTGCAACAAAATTTCAATTACTTATTTTAAAGAAAATTAATTAATTAATTAAGCCCAAATTATTTTATGTTCTGATTATTGTAACCACGAATCACCCTTTTCACTAAGCCAAATTCTTAACTTTTAAATAATCATCAAAAATGCTTAACCATACCATTTACCATCTATTCCTTGGACCAGTTTAGTAAAAAGATTAGTTTTCGGTTTGGGATGCAGGCTTTTACAACATAAAATGACGAAAAAAAATGAAAAATATTTGATTAGGGATCTAAATCATGAATAAATCAAATTACCTCATAGCATTCTTCAGCAGCTCGGGCAAGATATAGTCTAGGGGAAGAGGGATGAACGGGAAGCGAGAAGCCACGTGACCGTTGATGCGAACGCGTGGAGAATTTCCATACTGGTGCTCACACAGTCGCCTGGAAGGATCAGAGAGTTATCATTACTTTAATGTAAAAGTTTCCAGATTATAAATTTTATATATATATATATATATAAAAACAAAAAAAACCTATTGGGTTATGGAGGGAAAAGAAGTGTTTGCATGACATGCCATTGCTGATTGTTTGCTTTTAGCTAGTGTTCAGTGAGAACACAGGAAAATGAACATGCCAAGAACTAAGGACCTAGTCTTGTTTGCATCCTGAAGTCCGACATCATGATAATAGAAATCCTACATTGTGACACAGGGATCATGTGCATACAGTCTGCCAAGCAACAATTGCTAAAGACTAATGTAAAACTGAAATTTGAGTGTAAAACTGGCTTCACAAGAAAAACAGGATGTGCATATCCAAATGCATTAATTTCAGACGCAACACTGATTAAACAGCGGTATTGTCAGATTTACTTTTTAGAAACATAGCTCACTAGAACAGAAGACAAACAACTCTATAGATGCCTGTGGTTAAAAGAAATATGGGATAAAAAAGTCTGTCCTTGTTATTTTTATTGACTTGTTTGTGTTTTGTTAGTGGAACATTTTGACAGTCTTTTTTAAAAATTAAAAGTATTGGTGTCAGCATTACATAACTAAGCGATTGCGCAATAACAACTGCCCCGGAGAACAGTTACACAATCCCCCTCCCCGTTTTTTTTTTTAATTGGCGGAAGGCGGCTTTGTGATAGGACCTGTATTTAGATCCTGAGTAAACTAGCTGATATTCCCTGAAGTTTCCTTTTAATGTAAAGTTTGGTAGCTGATCAATGCACTGATTCAATCGGTGTAATAACAGAAGCAAAGCAGATAGCAAGAGAAAGATAAATGACAGGCTCACCTTGCAAAGTCCACCCACTTCTCAATTATCTTTTTGGGCGACAAACGTCTGCAGACAATGCCTACGAAATCAGGCTAAGAAAAGAAAAAAAAGATAAAGACTGTTTAAATAAGATTTCTTTTTAACAAATAAATAAATAAAAATGGGTGAAGCGGTGGCAAAGTTAGCATGGTTGCCAAACAACAAGAAAATCCTGGGTATCCTGGGTCGAATCCCAAGCACGGGGTCTTTCTGTGCGGAGTTTGCATGTTCTCGCCGCACTTGCATGGGTTTCTGCCAGGTACTTCAGTTTTCTCCCACAGTCCAGAATACGTGTATTAGGTTGATTGGTTATTTTAAATTGCCCATAGAAGTGAGTGTAATTGCATGTAGTTGTGTGTCTGTGGCCCTGCAATAGACTGGTGACCTGTCCAGGGTGTCCCCCAGTCAATCGCGACAGACCTAAAAACTTCCTGGGTTTCCATGGCCGAGCAGCTGCATCAAAGTTATACATCGACAATGAAAAGCGTCAGATGCAGGGGTGTAAAGCCTGCTGCCACTGCACTGTAGAGCAGTGGAGACGTGTTCTCTACAGTGAGAAATCACACTTCACCATCTGGCAATCTGATAGACGTGCCTGGATTTGGCAAGATTTGCCAAGTGAACAGTACATTGTACCAGGAGTAAAGTTTTGTGGAGGGGTGTTTATTGTGTGGGGTTGTTTGTCAGAAGCTTGGCCCCTTAGTTCCAAATAAAAAAAGGAAGTCAATGCTTTAGCATACTAAGACATTTAGAAAAATTCCATGCTCCCAACTTTGTACGAACAGTTTGGAGCTGGCCCCTTCCTCTTCCAAAATGACTGTGCACCAGTGCACAAAACAAGGCCCATAAAGACATGGATCACAGCGTCTGGTGTGACTGTGTAACTATTACTGTGGAGTAAGTAACTGTGTCTCGTTGTTCGTCCTCCAACATTTTTAAACACTGCTTATCTTGTTTACACCGTTATGTCAAAATAGTGGAGCAAAGGAACATACGTTATCTTCATGCAGGGCAAGATGGTGCGTAGCCAGCATGCGAATGCCCAGGCGAGATGTCAGCGTTGTGTCCAGGAAATTACGAATCAGCGTCTCATCCTGTGACAAATCAGAAACAAAACACAATCACAGCTTAGGGATAAATTGTCCGATTAACGTTATTTAAAGATCTTAGTGAAGAAATAAAGGCCCTAGATGGAAGCTTACTTACCAGAACGTGTTTGCGACACTCCCTGAACCCTTCAGCGAGCATGGTGACCACATCTTTATGATCGTCCAGAAGCTGCTGGACGAGTTTGCTGTAGCGAGCTTCTGTGTCTTGATCTGTGATCTTATAGTACAATATTAAGTAAAAACATTAAAAAAAACAATAAAACAATCATTACTCATTTAAAAAACAATGCCTAGATAAGTTAGTTTATTAAATAATGCAATAAGGTTCTTTTCTTGCGGTACTGTCAAGATGAATCTTTATTATTAAGTGATTCGGGTTTATGTCGATGTTATAGAACAAAAAGAATTTTATAATTTCACTATGATTATATTAATGCACTAAATGAAAGGTTATATTGTTTTACTCAAATAATTGTTAAACCAAAAAAAATATTATAGTTTTTTATGTTTTATAAAAAATTATAAAATAAAATTCAGAGACTCAATTTATGGGAGCATTGCCGAGTTATATTTACAGTCTTCTCAAATTCTCATTTTCTTACTTTATTACAGAAAAGTGTTGGAAATCTGACGCCACCAGCATTTCAATCTTTATTTAGCTATCAGTAAACACGTTATACATTTTAAAAATCGTTCTGGATTTACAATATTTCTCTCAGAGGACAAAACAATAAGAATGAGGATTTTTTAATAATTCATGTATTAATTTTTAAAGATAGCTACGAGCTCTCCCTGTGTGGTATGCAACATGGAGAGATCTTCCCAGAGCTATCGATTTGCTTTCGCAACATGATTAGGTTTTGATCTGTCCTCTCCTGTCACAGTGACTCTAGGACATGTGGTAGTTATAGAGCAGCTAAAAGTGGACTGGTGAACTTGACTTAACCTTTTGGATGCACATGCAAGATAGAGGAATAGGTACTTACTGCTGGAAAATCACTCAACACGTGATAGGCCCGGATATAAAGCTCGTGCTTTGAAAAGGAGAGACAGAGAGAGAGAGAGAGAGAGAGAGAGAGAGAGAGAGAGAGAGAGAGAGAGAAAGAAGAAATGGGGGGGGAGCTCAATTGGCCACATTCCAACAATGTACACACATGCTCAATGTTCTCTAGGATTTCCAGGAACTGGGATGTAAAGAAGTTGAGGATGCATTTGGCACACAAGGAACATGTGTACTGGTCATAATATAAAAAGAAAGATCAATAGATAGAATTTTTTAGAAAAATAAATTTATTAAGATAGATAAGCAGCAGGATTACACACATTTCCTAATGCCTGACTGGAAGAGAAGAATGTAGGGTAAAGTTCACTGTGAGGAAAGTCTTTCATTGTAAACAAGCTGAAAAGCAGGGAGGAGCCTTGTCAGCAACAGCCGGCTATGGCATTGGTTAAAGCACAACTGCAGCCAATCAACGTTTGCAGTTATAAAATAAACCAGTTATTAAATTTACCAGACTGTTATTTAAATTAACTTTAATGTCTTGTGTGCCTCGATACACAAACAACCAAGAGTTGTATATTCAGGGTTAGAATAACATGTGTTGCAGTACAGACTATTATTTTGACAGTCATCAAAAAGTTCAGTGGGAAATATTTTATCTTTAGCCTTTAGGAGCTCCCATTCATATTTTAGGAGATTGCTTCAGCTTTAAAAAGGTCCTAGAAAAAATAGAATGATGTCTTCCATGTATTTATTAATCAATTTTTATGCATTTACTATTAATAAAATTAACCCTTAGTTAGCTGCACCCCAACTAAAAAAAGTGCTTAATAAAGTATTTAATTCTGTTAAGAATAATTGTGAGGTGAATAGACGATAAGCCATAAGTGTTTCAGATATATATATATATATACACACTGTATAATATGAACCATAGGGACAGAAGAAAAAACTCCTACATTTTAATTGTAGTGTGGCAAAACGTTAAAGCCTGCATCCATTATAGTGCTAAGCTGATGCTTAACTATAGGAGCAGCATAAAACGCAAATAATTTTTTTAAACATTTAACGCTAGCACTGAGATTACAATACATTTACACAACACTTACCACTTGCAGAATGGTGGGGTTACAGCCGATGATGAAGGGCAGGCTGCGAAATCCTTTAATACGATGAGCGATGCGTACAGGCAGCTCTTTATGCAGGTATTTTGCACTGCTCTGTAAAAAAACTAATTGCGATCAAAATCCCAGTCAATCCACACAACATAGCAGAACAACTAAGAGTCAGGAGAGAAAATAGCAAGACTGTGTATTGACAAGGGCCTAATCTTATATGATACTATGAATCACGACATCGCAATACAGTTTATCGAAATACTAAAAAACTGCCAAAGAAATAGCTAAAAATACAAGTATCATACTGGAGACGCCCCCATTTTTTCAGTCATGCCTGAGACAATGGATGTATATGTGAGTGACAACTACAAAAAGTCATTTAACACAAACTAAAAGGTTTGATTAAACATTCATTTAAAATCAGTTAAATATGTACTTGAAACATGTATAAATACTGGAGGTTTAAATATTGAATATATGGCTATAATTAGCCCAATGAAAAAAATTTTTTAATAAGAGCTCGCACTTACCAACACATGGCTTCCATCTGGAGATTTTCCTGCATAGAGTAGGGTGCCAGGTGTGAGTCTGACAGAGGGCTGAAACATAAAACAATTATTGATTGTAAACTTTATCATCATCATTATACCATGGTGCTTCTGTAAATGTAACCAATTGATTGGTTAAACTGCTGACAAAGGCTGGCTAGTGTAAAGTTACACTATTAATAGCTTTACAACACATCCCGCTTCCTTCTCATCTTTATAAACACACAATTGTGAACCACTTTATCCAATTCATTGAAATTGAAACAGGGAAGAGAAAGAGAGTGAGGGGTGGGATGGAAAGGGACCCGTGTTCCTGGACAGCAACAGTGCATGTCAGTGTCTTGACCCACTACAACACCGTGATTGCCCACATCTCCACATTTGACATGAGGCAAACTACCTAAACTTTTTCAATTATTCCGATATTGTTACAATAACTAGCGAGTCCCTGTTAAAAGATCAAACGTACCTTTTGTTACTGTTCTGTAAATTTTTAACTAGTGACAAGTCTGTTAATTGTAGCTGTAACAAGGGACAATCTTCCCTTTCGTCACGTTTTCAACCACTTAAATCCATGTATCATCACTGCTTAATTAATTCATTAAAACACTATAACTGTTTCTTAACAGAACACTATGTGCTTTTGCAGGTAGTGGCACCCCTGCCTGTAGGTTTGTGAGCTATCTCACCACTTCAGCATGTTCTCTCTATTATTTACACAATATATCGACTCTATTACATAAAGGAACAAACTCGGAATTCGTTGAACAAGAGATCAAATAAACGTATACTAAACATCAGGCTGACATTCATTTGCCCCCACGCTGATCTGGGGTAACAGGGCGGAATCTGGGGAACAGCTCCAGGTCTGTTGCCCTTGTTTTGACCTCACAATTGTTTGCATTAGACGTGTTTAAACTAGAAGTGAAACACAGTTGCAAAAGTACAGGCGAACAATTAAAATAATAGCCGCCAACGCTTCATTCAGAACACAAAATACTAAACCTTCATGTAACTAAGCCGGTTACTGTATGAAATTAGCACCCTGTGATGTAGCAAATAAACGAAGAGGTTATAATTGGTGGCTAACGGTTACCTTCTCCGCGGACGCATCAATGGCAGACTGGTTGTAAAAAGAGGTAACGGTTTTTGACCTCTCCCTCGCGAGCTCGGAGTGAGTCGACATCGAGGACGTGGACCGGAATCTCTGCTGAACACCGTTTTTCACGGCAGGTGTTTTCGACGCCGACGGAAACCAGGTCATCCTCAAAGCTCCGCCGCGGCCCGACAGCAGCTCCGCCGCTCTGCATGTCACTCTCCGCCGCATTTTCGCCTCACTATCCCGGTTGAAATTCACTTTGATTCCCCAGTTTCTTGGCAATTAAAAAAAAGCCTGAGCGCGGCCTACCAGGCCATCAAAACGGCCGACTTGTGTGCACAAAGGCACGTACCCCCGTCCTCTCACTCTCTCAAGCAACAGCGTGAAAACACTGTAAGGTCCTAACGTCGGTTATCAGCCTAGGGAAAAAAAGAAGCCACCATTAGCCAATCGGAGGCTAGAAACCCAGGGGTAACCACGCCCCTTAGACAAGCACGCGCATTCTGCGTGCAATGCGCATTGTTGAAGGTACAATGAGAAAATCACGCTTAAATCTAGCTTTGTTTTTACGTTTCTATGGTTATAAATTATAATTTTACAAATCGATTTTTTTAGCCGATGTTGGTCATTTTAATTGAAAATAAAAATAGCATAAAAGTGGACTGCAGGTGCAAATTACTAGGGCTGTCCTAATACGAGAAAAAAACAAACAATAGGATTGTATCACAATACGATACTTATGGGAATATGTTGATTAAAAAAATGTAAAATGCAAAAAACGTAGGAAAGCTCTTAAATGTACTGTTAGGGTTCTCTTCTGAGAAAATGACTGGGCATGTCAGCGACACCTACAGGAAAAGAAAGGGACCCAATGGTTATGAATAATTTTTATTCATTTGTCTTCTATGACTGTGAGAAAACCGGACTACCCAGAGGAAACCCATGCAAGCCTGCGAAGAACATGCAAACTTAGCACAAAAAGACCCCAAACCCGGGATTCAAACCCAGGACCTTCATGTTGTGAGCGACCGTGCTAACCACTACACCACCTCGCCCCCATATAAAATATTTCATTTCATCTTCTTTACCCGCTTATCCCGAATCCGGGGTCACGGGGGTCTGCTGGAGCCTATCCCAGCGCACGTTGGGCGGAAGGCAGGGGGTACACCCTGGACAGGTCGCCAATCCACACACACTCACA
>JAOTQW010000023.1:4623316-4636089 GCA_026260075.1 Sisor rabdophorus
TTGTAGCTTGAGGCTTCTGGAAACTGAGTGTATATTAACAATGGATGAATGGATATTTTTATGAACCATGTCTTATAAATCAGTTATGTTATAATAAAATACAGACAGACACTCAAACATGTAATCTATTTGTTTTTGTTACAGAAGGTGAAAGAAAAACCACCATTTACAGTCAATACATATGTACAGGTTTTTATACAAAAACATTTGCATAACAAAAATAACTATTAAAATAAATCTAGCACTGTATGTACAAAACTCTTATGATGTGTAATGTGTCATTTCCTGGTTTCTTTTCACAAAATAAAGCAGATCATTTAACCTTTGCATTAGTGCGGTTAAAATGTAGGAAGCATTAAAAAATAATAATAATAAAAAACCCTAAACACTAAACTGGATGCCTTTATGGTAAAGATGCTCGTTTCCAAACCACCACCATGTTTTTGTCACTCAAGGCAACCAAGTAACGAAGCTCAGGATCCATGGCAACGCTGTTAATGGACGGTCCTTCAACTGGGCTTCGGATTGGAGATGGCCAGTCCAAGACCTGAAACAACATAATAAGAAGGGAATAAAGCCATATTTGTGGCAGTAAAGGAAACAATTTTCCACCAATTAGCATGTCAGCTTACTACGGATCAGTAGGCAAGGCTTAGCAACACACCTTTATAGACATAACAAGCAACATTCGTAATAGAACCGTGTTATCCGTGCCAGAAATTAAAAACGAAAATCATGTGACATATATCCAGAACACCCCTGATAAATCACTTATTCTGGCAATGCCATAATTATAATAGCTCTGTTGGCAAGTTAGTTCTCATACCTCTGTCGCAGGAAGTGCTTTTCCACTCCTAAAGTTGGCCTTGGCGAGATCTGTGATATGATACGTCCAAAGTCGACCTCTCTCATCTCCGCAAACAACGTAGCCAAAACCTGTAAAGTAACGTATATAAAACACTTTAGAAAGGCCTAAAAAGACATTGGAAAAATGCGTTGAAACGCCCCTGAGCGAAATGTGTGCATATTTAGACCAGGGATGGGCAATCTCGGGCCTGGACAGTGTCACAGAGATGTACAGAGACAGAAGATTAAAATATTGATACTAGATCGTTAAAAAAAATCACTATTTTCTTTATACAGCCCTAATTTGTAATATTACCCGAGTTTTTTTAAAATGCTGTTGTTTATTGTTTATTTTAATGCTCACTAATCCATTTTACGTTTAATTTTATTTGATGACCTTATTTAAACCTACATGATTCACTTATATTTATTTACCAAGTTACTGTTTTGACAGTTTAAATGCATGTCTGTTTAATATTAATATTTATATATTTATTTCATCTAGCACATTTTCAACCAAATAATCCTGATTGAAGAAGTCTAAGTCGAAGTAATCTTACACAGTACGTCTAAGATATGGACACATGCACACAGGTGCATGAATTTCAGATTTTTCTTGTGTGTATGTGTCGCTGACCTGGGCAAGTATTTAGAGACAGGTACGGGATGTCTGTGTGAGACCACTGCAGTTCAGCAAGGACTAAAGCCGGCACTTCTTTTTGCTTTCCCTTGCGTGATGCCATCGTGCCACCCCAACTCCACAAGTAAATAGTTCCTTGCATGTGGCTTTTAGATGCTAAAAGAGCAAAAAAAAAATGGACATAAGTAAAAGGATACTATATATAATCTTACCAGAGAACCAGGGACACTAACCCACAAATTACAGGCACAAGGGTGCAAGTGCATCAGTTTCATGTCTATATTTTTATGAAACAGGAAACTTCCGAACGATGTTGACAATGAAAAACTCTGACTCTTACCTACTATGTCTTCTGTCAGGAAGCTAAGTCCATCGATCGTGCGATAATCGTTCTTCTTATCGTTCTTCTTGTATACTGGAAAGACAATCTCCATCTCCCCTGCCCTAAAAAAAAAACACTTAAACTTCACAAAACACATCCTGTGAGACAACTTAAAATATTTCTCACTGAAAACCAGTTACCTTCACTGGAGGCAAATATTCATTGAAAAAAACAAACAAACAAAAAAAAACCCAGTTGATTTGAAAAGAATAATAAAAAAAAACTTTATTACCTCTTTTGAACATTCTTGTTGAGCTGAATATCAAAGGTGTAAAGTCCTTGGTCGCATCCCGAAATGAGATGCGTATCTGGAGAACCGGGCGGCAGGCAAAGGTGAAGGGGAGTGGAACAGGTCTCCATTACGATCAGCTGACTATCGGAAGAAGGCATAAAAACAATTAAACGTTCCATTTTAAATATAAAATCACTAACACATACACATTACAATGACATACCTGGTTTTAAAGTTGTAGTCTCGGTCAAGCCCGCCGATGTCCCACATGATGATTTTATTATCATATGCACCAGCTAGAAACAAATTTCATAAACTATTTATTAGCATCTTTTTTTTTAGGGTAATCTCGAAGAATATTTAGAGCTCAAGTTTATTGATCTGCACTTACTAAACAAAAAGCTGGTTTGCCGTGGACTGAATCGTAGAACAGATATGGCTCTGCGACTGGCGCGAAACTCGCCGTATGCCAGGTTGGCTCTTGGGTGAAGGAGTTTAACTAAGCCCCTCTTTCCTGCTATGGCCAGGATGTTGCAAGATTGCGCACAGCCGTTTTCACGTGCCATCAAAACCGTGGTCCAGGCCAGTGTAAAGAACTCCTAGAGAAAAAGCAAGTGAAAGAAATTTAAAAAAAAATGACAGATGTTTTTGTTAATAGATAAATTGATAATAAATAAAAATGCATTATATTATTATGAAGCTTATTTCTGCAGTATTTACATTAATAAATGAACAGCCAGGATATACAAAAATCCCTTTTAATTAATTTATTTATTAGTTGATTTCCATTAAAATATGCAGTTATACACGTAGAATAATTATATGTTTTTAGAGTGGTACGCTACAGTATTACAGGCAGCAATAAACAGTACACACCTCACCGGGCACCTTGTATTTCTTCAGTACGTGGCCAGACTCGCAATCTATCACACACACTGTCTCTCCTCCACAAGTGGCTACCGACTGTGTCCAAGCAACCACATCTTAAAGAAATGAAAATCAAATTATACAACAAGCAATTAAATATTATATAAATATATATTGTAATAATATAATAAAAGATTCTTATATCTTGATATCTGTGTTTGGTCGATACAACCATTTAAGATCACAAACACACGTAATAATTCAAGGTACTCACTGCTTTTGTTGTTAGCAGGTTCGAAAGCACAAGCCCACAGCTGGGTGCTGAAATCATCCGGACTATCCTGTTTACTGTGACATTGCAGGACGTGAAGAGGCTGCAGACTGGCCGGCTCCTGTACAGAGACAATTGATGGTGTGATAATGGCTTTGAGATGAGCCATTAAGCGACAATATGCAAAACAAAAGGAAGAGAGACGTGGTGGCCACCCATGAAAGACGGCGTTCTGACGAGCTCATTTACATTTTTTAGATACCACATCAGGTAATACATATTTGTCTAGGTTTGTGTACAGTTCATATTATGTATGATGTAAAGAATAAATCACAACTAAGGGCGCTGTCAAACTTCATCATGCTTATAATACAGAAACAAACATGGCTTCGATGCAAATCAAACATACCTTTGGAACTTTATATTTTGTCTCGTTCCAAGTTGCTTCATATTCTGCCCGCGGAGTCGCAAGCTGAACTTGAAGATTTTTTTTTGCTCCTTTGACAGTGGGCGTAATGGCTGCTTGGTCCACTTGCATTACCTTTTTCGGGGTGTTTTGCATTCGACTGGATTTCCTGGGACTGACCTTGGGAGTGTTAATTTTTAGGCCTTTTGGGCTTGGAGCAGATTTCTGAGGCGTCTCCTGAAGCCTGGAAGATTTTCGGGGACTCGCTTCAACTGAGATCGTGGCGGTTAATCGGCTCGATTTGCGTGGACTGGCCTCCGGTGCCACAGTTTCCTTTATCGTCTTTCTCTTTTGTGGTGTTTCGGAACTGCAGTTTTGGTCGGATTCCTGACTTTTTCTTTTGTGAGGAGACTGAAAGAATATGTTTTATTACAGTGTTATTTAAAGCATTAATGCGACTGTAAATCATGACAGAGTTACGCTTGGTATTATTATTATTAAACCAAATTGAAAAGCTAACCTCATTCTCTTTTACAGGAGTCTCTGCTGTCTTGTCTTTTTTCTGCTCCTGATCCGTCAGTGATTTAAGATATTCTTTTGCAATCATCTCAACCTGATAAAAATGATTTTTTAATAAACGCATGTGAAATAATGAATGTGGGCTAAAATGTATCGTTTCAAGCACTCACTCTCCATTTGGTGTAGTCGTTTAAAGAGCTAGGACCATATTTGACCTGACAGCATGACTCGTTAACAAATTTCTTCTCCAGCTCATTTAAGCTTTGTGAAGTTGGTGGATCTGGGAGACTGAAGCTCTTCTCCCACACGGCAATCACCTATAACAGAAAATTGTTTTACATTTTACATTTATCAAAAAAACTGCAGTTTGAAGATTACATAAGAATCCAAACTCACCCTTTTCCTGAGGATCTCACTGTTCACGTAGCGGATGTAGTTAGCTGTCGCGCTGATGTCCTTTCCGTTCAGGATCTTCAGTTTGGGCAGGAGAAACATTGCTTTGTGCTCATCACTGACCTACCCGAACAAAAAGCAATTCCAAACTGAAGCACAAACACAACGACAACAACATAAATAAACTGCAAATGAATAATGATTCTTACAGTCAGATATAGATTGTCATCCAGCCGCAACTCCTCCAGACCAGCTAGAGCCTCCAGGGAGGTCACGTCCTCCATGTCGTTGTTGCAAAAATTCAGGAGCCGCAGTCCAGGAAGGGAGAGTTTTGCAGGGAGTTTTTGCAGCATGTTTCCGGAGAGATCCAACTCCTCCAGGGCAGACAGCTGATTCAGCAAGGTCACAGGAAGATCCGGATTTTTTAAGCTCATACGAGAGAGGCTAGAATGACAACATCAACCTTTTTGTGATTTGCAAAAAAATATCATGTGAATCATTTCGAGAAAAACTTTAACTTACAGTTGTCCAGACCTCTTAGCTCTAAAAACACTTACTTTAACTTGGTTATCTTCTTTAGAGTGTTCCCTTTCGGTAAGCCCTTCTCCAGAAGTATTCTCTCTGTAATCTTCTCCATGATGCTGTGTGAAAGCTGAACAACCTAATAATGTAGTCTGCTGACTGTTCCCTCTTGCTTAAATAACTGTAGTTTCACTCGAATGTTTCTGCCGTTGTCTGATCAAGTCTCACACCTTTCTGCATTCAAATTCACATAACAAGACTTAAGTGCCCACTTTACACCTGATCGTTCAATGAAGTCGGTTGACTCCAAACGATTCACCGGAAGTGTAGTGAAGCTCAACAGTCATTACTATTCTTATAGTATAGAAGAAAAAACAAATTCTATCAAAATACTACATCCTACAGGATACGTCAAGGTTGCAGATTTGTATTTATTGTGTAATTCAACATGAAGTTATCTATCAGAAAAGAAGCTAAACGCACGTGACCACATATTACACTGATATAACTATACCATGAACATCGTTAAATGCAGAAAACGAATTCGTGGTCTTATATATACATATATTGTTTTGCATTACTAATTATAAAATTCAGTAAAATGCTAAATAAATTCGCTACTTACAGAATCTCACTTTTTGCACCGCTTTGTCTTTTCCCGGGAAAACGCAGCGTGAACTTTGACCATTGTGTCACTACGTCATATCCGCCATATCGAGCGCGTCTAACCACAAGTTACAATTTTTACGTTTTTAATAATGCAAATATTCAAACATTTAATAATGCAAATAAAGTTAATAAGGTAATTATGATTAAATCTCGAAAAAACAAGGAAGACATTAACACGTAAGTAACTCATATTAAACTATGACGCAAGTCGCTGCGCAGTAATCAATACAGCCCATGGTAACTTAGCTTAAAAAAACTTGTAACGTATGTAAATAAATAAATGTAAAATGTGGGTTTATGAAAACTGCTTGGATAATTGGTAGTTTCGACATGCTGTCATTGCATCGAAAAGTATTTTTTAAGCAGCACAAGATACGTTAATAACATAGGATACGTTAATAACGTAGGATCTGTTTATAGGATACGTTCATAGGTTACGCTTGCGCGGGAATCAGTAATAATTAAAAATAGAAACGTAAATTAAAAAAATTATCTTAAAAAAGACACAGTAATAATAATAATATTATAGTGTTATAACATCTAAACACACTTGAGCACTCACCAGAGTTAATTGAAGTTTGTTTATTTATTTTTTAATAGAGCTTCCTGTTTTTGTTAGGAAAAAACGTCATTATTTTTTTAAATTTACTTTAAAAAAGCTAAAATTGTATTTTATTGTAATTCCAAAACTCATTTTACAGATAATTACATCTTATAACTAATTATATTTCTTGCCACTCACTCTATGTATGCTGGGTTAGGCTCCCATTACCCTGAATTAGGGAATAAGCGAGTATAGAAAATAAATGAATGGAAACCTTTCTGCATGTCTACTCCTTTTCCTTGTTTATTTATGTGTGGCCCTGTGATGGACTGGTGACTTGTCCAATGTGTACCCCTGCCTCTCGCCCTATGTGCACTGCGGTAGGCCTCAGAAAACCTCTGTGATCCAGAGTTCGTGAATAAGCGGGTATAGAAGATGAATGAATGAAAACCTTTCTACACTGGAACGCCATTAAAACCTGAAGCCATCTCCAGCAGCTCTGACCCCAGCTTCTCCTGTTCACCACCACTTAGAAACTCTGCAGTCAGTTCTCTGAATGTGCTGCACACACGTCGGCTGTGTATGTGCTCTCGAAGGATAGCATGTTTCCACCGGTGCCGTGCCTCGCTGTGCAACACTAATAAAGACCTTTGAGGCATACCAACAGCCACCCTGACTTCACCCTGGTCCATGTTTCCCCAGCCCTGGTCTAAGCTCATAGTGATGACTGTGTCGGAGAGCAGATTAAGAGTAACCAGACGTTCTCCCCATAGCCAGCTGTCATCCAGGTGAGGGTCAATGGCGGAGCCGCGTTCAGGACTGTACTCCAGGTTGCACTGCTCGACAGGGTGGAAATCGGCCAGAAACGGATCTTTGGTCATTCTGTCCACTAGCTTATGACTGATTGCAGGCAGGCCACTGAAACCACCGAGGTGTACACGTCTCTTTTTGAAGTTTACTTTCGGTCCAAAGTCCTAACAGAAACAACATGTTCATGTAGCTGCATGGAAGATCTTCTGAAATAATATATTGCTGCATGGTATAAGAAGTGACACATTGGTTTGTTCGGGGTGGGTACACAAAAAGACGGTCCCGGTTTTGATTTCTGGGCAAGGGGTCTTTCTTTGTAAAGTTTGCAGGTGATCGAGAAGATGAACAAATGAATGTACTTAAATGGGTGGTGTAATAACTTAAACGGTGGTGTGTTTGGGTTGGGATATTGAAGACTATTTTGGGGCTGATAAAATGTTTCTAAACATTTTATTTAGGCTAATTACATCTTGGATTTCATATGCCAAACACTAAAAAAAATTTTGTCTAGTATAAATTGCTTTTGTGTACACACCACGTCAAGTCATACACAACAATCTACAGAACAGAACATGCTTCTCTTATCAGAAATCTCCTTAGTACCTGTTTGCGCCGACCAGACTGAGATTCACGCCAGTTGTCTTGGTCCATTTTGGCAACCAGCTGTTTTTCCTCATCCTCAGAGACAAAGTTCTCCCATAGAAACACACCAGGAAATGGAAAAGCCTGCTGAATATTACCCTCATTTGGTACTGCTAGTTTTGACTTCAGATCATAAGTAAAATCATAATGTACCTGGAACAGAAAAAAATCCTTAGCAGCAAATACAACTACAATTATTTAAAGGCGATTTATTTAATAACCCAGACACGCACCAGTGCACAGGTTTAAAAGGGCGCACAAGCTAATCTTATTCCTTTCCAACATGGCGGAATCTTTGACGCATTAGCTACACAGATGGTCTAGCGTAAACATACGTCACACTTGAAACTGTTTGAATTAGTAATATTTAACTTACCGAGTTGTTCTTGTTTAACAAAAGTCGCTTGTCATCATTTGGCTCACAAATCAGGCAAGTCCGAATCCCTTTACAGGCACATTTAGCTGTCTGCTGCCTGGCAGCCATTTTTGTGCACTTCAGGAATGTGTCTTTCTGAAACATTAACGAATAAAATAGTTCCGCATCGCTACCAGTTGACGTTTTGTACAACTTCATTCTAACCCGGTTTTATTAGAAGTAAAAGAGAAAAAAGTTATTCAGAAATTTTATATTAGTGGAAAATGAATCCATTTTATTTTAATGCATAATTGATCTTATAGAAAATATGACTTGTCATTTGCCACTGATAGAAAAGCATTTGTAGCCCACACACACACACAAACGTGCTTCTTCCCAAACATAAACAAAAAAGAAAGGAATTACTATACTGAAAAAAATGACAATTCAATCAAATTGACTAACAAATCTAATTTCACAAAATTCCACCAATCTTGCTTGCATGCACACAGAATGAATGTACCTAATAACAAATCAGTTTAGATGGACATCTGTGAAATTCAAACCATACAGGTAAAAACACAAATGTACATATCTTTCACTATTAAAAGGACAAAACCGACCAATGCAGTGTACAGTTCAAGTGACAAAGCCTTTGTACTCAGTTAAGTACATTTCTATTGATTATTCTGTGTGGGACTCAAAAGACTGACTCTCATTAAAATGATCAATCTCACCCTTGTTTTTCTATAGAAACAAATTCCAATTGCACTTATAATTATTTATGAGAAACATAACAGATTTTCGGTGCGGTGCGCTGGTGTAGCAGTTAGCACGTTTGCCTCACGGCAAGAAGGTTTGATTCCTAGGTCTGTTTGTGCTGGGTTTGCATGTTCTCCTCGCACTTTCATGGGTTTCCTCCCATAGTTCAAAAACATGTGCATTGGGTTGATTTTTGATTCCAGATTTCCCCCTAGGAGTGTGTGTGTATGGACTGGCGACTTGTCCAGGGTGTACTCCGGACTCTTGCCCTATGTGCGTTGGTATAGGCTCCAGCAGATCCCTGTGACCCAGAGTTTGGGAATAAGCGGGTATAGAAGATGAATGAATAACAGATTTCTGGTGGAGTGGTGGTGTAATGATTAGCACGGTCACCTCACAGCAGGAACTGTGTATTCCAAGGGAGTGAGTGTGACTGTGTGTGGTTGTTCGTTTAATGTGTGGCCCTGCAGTTGACTGGCAACCTGTCCAGGGCGTACCCCAGTATGTCGCCCTATGTATGCTGTATGTATGATTTTTTGTTTTACTTTCATTTCGATAATTTTTTTAAAATACCAACCACCTACCAACGAATTTAAAATAAAAGCTCTTTTTTTTTTACAATGCACATCACGACCCCAAAATGTACTACAGCCTACAAAAACCCGGGTATCAAAATAACATTTATTCCTTACAAAAAAAGTACACAATGAATTTATTCCATGCTTAAATTCAACATAAACTGCAACAACAAAAACATTATCATAATCCAAAATGGTTAACAGTAAAGAGTCGCACTGGAAATTACTTTACAGGTAAGTTTGACAGAGCTGCCAATTTCATTCGATTCCTTCCTGTTTGTCTTTAATGGCGACCTACAAACAGTGAAAGAGTAGAATTACTTTCGAACGAATAAAAAACAGATTATAAACATTAGATAATGTAATCAATTTTGCATTTCAAAAAGATTAATAATTAAATATTTTTTAATTAACATACACATAGTTTACATATACATATTTGTGATAGAAACACTTACCCTGAATCTTTCCTCCAGCAGCGACAGTTCACTGATCAAATCTGTGATGGCATTGGTGAAGGCTTCTTGTGGACTGTAGTCCGGCGTAGTCTGGACCCGAATCACAACCTTGTGCTCGAGCGGATGGGGAACCTTGTAACCGGCAAACAACACCTGAGGGTCTTTTAACAGCTGTCTGTACAAAAATAAAAAATTCAAACACTTTTAAAACATGGTCACTGAAAAATAAAGCAAATAAAAAAACAGGCCAGGATAAGAATCCAGACGTCCTTACGATCTGATGATGTTTCCCAGCGTGTGGTCTTCTTTATTCAGCGTGAATAAACAAGCATTGGGCACCTTGGTGTCCTTCGTTATTGTAATTCTGCAACACAAGTGAAATCCCAACTTAGAGACACCCTTAACATGAATATATGCAATTAGTCCAAACAAACAGCTTATAATAAGGTGGGAAAATATATATCAGTAAATATCAACCTAATATAATCTAATATCGTTGTTATTTAGTTGCGTTAATATATTTTTAACTATTTATGAAACAGCCTGTCATATAGTATATATGGCGTCACTTCTGACTCTATGGACTATATTTATTAATAAACATTTACTTTAAATAAACATTTCAGTATGTAAAATTGCTGCACAGATTCTTTAGCAATTTTTACGTTTTTGTAAAGGAATTGTTATCAACGCGACCATATTTATTTATTTATTCATTCATTCGTTTGTTTATTTATTTATTAGTACCGACTCACTGAAGCGGGAACTACATTACGAATACGTATTACGTCGTTACAGCTAACCGTGTAAAACCTCAAATGCTTTCACTGTTATTAAAGTCTCTCAGACGATGCAAAACATCGTAAAAAAAATGATATTTAGCTTATTTTAAAAAAAGAAATTTAAACCAAGTCAATAGATGTAACGTCACTTCCGGAAAAGCTTCCAAAGCTAGCTAGCCAACTACTTCACCTGCTAATGTTCTTTCGTCACAGAGGAAACGTACACGATTGCAATGAAAGCTCAAGATTTTATTCCTTAATGTATGTACAACATACTTACTTTTTTTCGCCCTCAAATAATAAAAATGACTCGAAAGCCGGCGGCGCGTTCATCTTCGCTGTGTGTTTGTACCCAGCGGTAGTACGGGACACGCTGCTGATTCGCGAATGGGTAAAATTACACTACTCCCGTAACATGCATAACCGTGTTTCCAAGACGTACCACTAGAGGTCGCAAATAGATTAAAATTTTTTGCATGTTGCAAAATCTATACTAAACAGCAACATATTATCTACCACTAGGGGTCGCCGTTGGACTGATTCTATTTAAACAATAACAGAAAATCCATAGAGGTCGGAAGGAGCCTTTTTTAACCACAATTCTGTCATGCTTAATAATCCATCCATCCATTCATTCATTCATTACTTCATTCATTAATCTTCTATACTCGTTTTTTTTCTAACTTGGGGTCACAGGGGTCTGCTGGAGTCTATCCCAGCGCACATAGGGCAAGAGGCAGGGGTACACCCCTGACAGGTCGCCAATCCATCGCAGGGCTACACACAGACGAACATCCACACACACTCACACTCACTCCTATGGGCAATTAAGAGTCACCAATTAAACTATTGTACATGTTTTTTAAACTGGAGTAGCCGGTTTACTTTATTATTGTTTTTTGTTTTTTTTACAGTTTTCTAAAAGCAAATTTATAAAATAAAAAACAAAAAAACCTGTGACTTGATACAAACGATTTGTTTGCATTATACCATAAAGATTAAATTTGTGTAAACGAAATCAAGTCATACTGTATTACATCATAGTTATATTTATAGTCCTTTAAACTTTTGGTTTTAGTTGGGAAATGCTTGTGTATTTGTTAGACTATAAAATGACTATAAAATGTCTCATTCTGTCATTATGTCACAACAGGGTATATGCAAAAAATGTGATGTTAGATGAATTAGATTTCACAATCCAGACAGGCAAAAAAAGAAGTAACCGAAGGAATGAAAACATGTGAGGTCTGAGTTTATTCAGATAAGTATATCAACCCAATACTTGTATATTTACCTCCCTTTTTGTATATTAACTTACCTACCTACTTACCTGATTAATGCAATAGCAAACTTCATATACGGTAAAGACTCCAACCTGCTGTCTTTCGCCCTTCAGAGAGCTGGGATAGGCTCCAGTAGATAACAGGAATAGAAGATGAAGAATTCTGCCAAAAACAACTGTTAATACCCCCCCCTGTACAAATTCCAGTTAAAGACATTTCCTTGTTGTCTGGTCCTGTCCTGTAAAATTCCCCAAGCCCGATTCTTATAAGTTAAGCATGTGCGGGTCTCCCTTATCTGACATTAGGATTTACGCTCATGACTCGTGTTTGGTTTGATCAATTTTCATCTTTTTTTTACTTGTAACTTGGTTACCAGCAATATTAAAACATTTATTCATTCATTCATCTTCTCTACCCGCTTATTCCCGAACTCAGGGTCACGGGGGTCTGCTGGAGCCTATCCCACATAGAGCGAGAGGCAGGGGGTACACCCTGGACAGGTCACCAGTCCATCGCAGAATATTAAAACATTATCTATTTAATCCTAAAGCACGAAGCTGAGGATTTTTATAAAGTCAAAGTTCTAATTTTATAATCACTAAACACCTGTTAATTTCTGTAATCCAATCAACGTTTCCAATCCAAGCAAGTTTCAATTAGTCCAGTTTAGAGAATATGCAAATTATTCTCTATAGTTTGGTCTATAGTATCTATTAGTTATTTTGTAATAATATTCAAAGTGGACATGTTTTAAGTATGGCGGCGCGGTGGCGCAGTGGTTAGCACTGTCGCCTCACAACAAGAAGGTCCTG
>JAOTQW010000023.1:4749008-4760951 GCA_026260075.1 Sisor rabdophorus
GCACTATTAGATTATTAAGACAACAGTGATGTTTTATTGTACATTTTGGTTACATTTATCATTTATTCATTCATTCATCTTCTATACCCACATATTCCCTAACTCAGTCACGGTGAATTGCTGGATAGGTCATTAGTCCATTGCAGGGCCACACAAAGACGAACAACCACACACATACATTTATTTCTAGATCAAGTAGTTGTTTCAGTCTGCATTGAAGATATAAAAACCTACCCAATCTGGCAACACTGGACAAAGTGTTGATTGCCACCCAATCTGCATTTGGAAAACATATAAATCTTTACTGAATCAGATCTTACCAATTTATCCAATTGATAATTTATCTGATAATCTGATAATTCCCCTGTATGATGAATATTTCCTCAAACTAATAACCCTTCAGATGTCAACTGATTATCAAATGATTAACAGGAGATCTGATCTGAAGTGAATCCAGGGTTAAGATTTGAGTGCGAATGCACAGCTACACTTACTGGCTTTAGCAGAACTCGCTGTTTTGTTGGAGGTGGACGGTGAGCTGCTGCCGCTGTCTCCTTCTGTTGAGCCCTTATCGTCTTTGCTGGACGGCCCTGCTGTTACCTCGAAGTCGCACTTCTCTTTGGAGACGCGGTAAAGTTCCTACAAGACAAACATTCAAAAATAAATGCAGGTTGTTAGTTGCAGAAAAGAGGCAGACTTGACATAGATTAAAAAAAAAAAAGATGGCAGATGACACTCTGGTGGATGAGGGGTTACTAATATCTTGTAAATTAAATTAGGTGTGAATAAACACAAGTTGTTCTGGATAAGAGCTGTCAGGCTTGTGGAATTTGTTAGACCTTGAGCTGGGGAAGATTAGTAGCCGTCCTCCAGTCTTTATCATCGCGCATCCGGGTGCATCGTGGAAACCGAATGGAGATGCCGTCGGCCGTGTGCATTTCCGACTTGGAGAACTCGGCTCCTGTGATCTCCCAAACCGGGGCTTTCTGAAGAGAGACAAAATCGTGCAATTAAACTAATGCAATGCGGTCTGACGTTACAGACAACCAATCATCTCATGGTGTAATCACTATTTCCTGAGAACACGCTGTCGCACAGTGTTTTATTTCTTAGAATAAAACTAAGGAAAAAACTTGTTTTTTAAATGGCAGGGCAGGTCAGACTGTAACAGAAAAATGACTGGAGTGATTCCCCAAATTATTGTAGAGATGGCTTTACCTCCAAATGCTAGATTGGTTGATTATATTGTGCAAACCAGCATTTTTTTGAAAGATATATCAAATATAAAAGCAAAAGTTTAAATTTCCTGAAAATTTTTTTCCTGACCATTTGTTCATTTTATTGTCTTTTAGATATGTCTCCAGCATCGTTTAGAGGGCCTGTGTTCAAAATGTGTTATATATCTAATCAACTGTATATCAACTGTTATATCATTTGTATTAACCTAAATTGTTTTTTTCTCTCTTATCATATTTAATTATTACTGTATAGTTCAATAGATCTGGACCAGAACCCAGAGTTCCTCAAAAACTAAAACTTTACCTCAGGATCCCGGATGAGAAAATCTGGATAGTAGTTCTTGACTATTTTGAGCCATGATGGTATTTTGCTGGGATCCTGTGAAAAAGAGAACTTAGTGGTGTTGTAACTTACGTTAAGTAAATAGACGTTAAAAACAAAAAAAAATTTTTTTTTACCTTGCCGATTTTAATGACATCCAGTTCCTTTTGCAGTCTTGCCAGCGTGGCGTCATCGTAGCCTCCAGAGCATTTTGTCACTGTGCACCATTTTTTGGAGTTGGGATCGTAGCAGCCCATAAGGAAACTGGACATGATTCCACCTGCATAAAACAAAATGGAAAGAAAATTACAGGATTAGCAACACAACAAAGTTAGCATGGAGGTACTTTCTAAACTCAAACTTACAATAACAAATATAAAAATTTCACAGACCGCATCTCAGCTTATATATTTTTAAACACACCTTTTGAACCAGTTCCATAAAAGGCACCCAATACCACCAAATCTGCTGTATCCGCCATCGCACCTTCATTCAGGTAGTCTTTCTTCACCTTCAGCCAGTGGCGTTTGCCAGGTTCATACATCCCCTACGACACACAAAGATCGACTTGCTCACATTCCACACATGAATAACAAATAAAAACATATTAGCACCATCCACCTGCTTTCAATGCGTTATATAGGCTATCTACCTTAATGTCTTTCAGAACAAGTCCCTCCAGCCCCTCTCTGATGACCCGCGTAATCATTTCAGCCAGGTCTGCAGCTCTCTGTTGGAAAACAACCCAAGAGCCTGCGTTCACTTTCTCTCACCATCATAAAATAAAACTTTAATATCGCTCTTACATAATTAATAAGCTTGGAAAAAAAAAGAACGAGATGACATACTGTCACATGCTTCATCTCGGAAAACAGGATCCTATTCGGGACCTCCACCATGTTGTCATGAAGAAATTTTCTCCTTTGGCAAAGTGGCCTGCAAAAAAAATTTATCTTTGTGTAGGGCTGCAAAAAATGATTGACTTTTAATTAATCAATGATCGTTAAAACTATTTTTATCAGCAGCTATATCATCTTGAGTGATATATGAAACTGTAATTATCTTTCTGTAATTATTTTACTGATTAAAATTAGCTTTTGCAAAATAGTTTAGAAGTTACACATTTTAACTAATCAAAGTAAATTATTTATATATTTATCTATTTGGTTTTTTTGCATTTAGTAATAAGATAAACCCTCAGTTTTCCTCATTAACTGAAGAGCAGATTTCTGGCAGATTTATCATTTTAATGAAAAGTGACACGGATTCTGTCTTTTATATTTAATTCTGTTTAGACGATTTAAAGCGCTAAATCTAAATACCTGTGAGGTGAGTGAACTTTACTGTTGTACCGACTGCAGAGAGGCTGTAAACTCTTATACAAATATACTTTCTTCATGCTAGTCTTTTTTTTAACCAAAAATAAAGAATTAAAAAGTACATAGTTGTGATTAAAATCGGAGCATTTACACATGAGAGTTGGTCTGTAAATTTGTCCTGCGCTTTTCTGGTTCAGCTTGTGCTCCAGCTGTAATCGCATACTTTCATATTAGATAAAATTTGAGTAGTACGGGTAGTACGTCCAAATCTTTAGTATGCAATTCACAGTATGTGAAAAGTTTACGATGGACAAAAGATACGAGGGACACTTTACTACACTAAATTACCAAAAGTTTGTGGTCACCTGACTATTACATCCATATGTGGTTCCTCTCCAAATATGGAAGCAAACAATTGTCTAGAATGTTAAGAGACTCCAACACTGTTCCAGCATGACAATGATCGTGAGCACAAACCCTCTGAGCTCCATTATCACATGCTGGGTTATTTTTGGAGTAAAAACTGCTGGTATAGTGCATCACTATCCCACGTATAACACGACTTATCATACGCGGAAGTGGTGTAAATCGGCCTGGTGGCACTATTCAAAAAAGTGTTTAAAGTAAAAAAGTATGTACTATTCTATTATGTATTATTTTCCCAAGTCTTGTGCTACAGTGCCACCCTGGTTAAACCTCACTATTTAGCAATTCTCTGCCAAAAATATGTGTTAACCTTTTTCGTTAGTGCTAAATGTTGAGTAAATGTTTATGCCTCGTCCTACTGAGTTAAAGAACCAAATGGAGCTGATCAAAACCACTAAAAACAGCACTTACTTGTCCATGAGGCTGACGCCATTGAAATAAATGCAGTCAAAAACAAACAGACACACTTGTGCGTCCTGGAATGCAGCTTTCTAAAACACAAAAGCGAAACGTCACGGACATCGAGACATAAAACTCAGTCTCAATTACGACTCTTCCTCAACTTTGCTTACTTTGTGAACTCCCAGGGTTCCAAACGGCAAAGGCTTGCTGCTGTTTGTATCGATTAGGAGAACTTCGGCGTCTAGAATCATGCTGTTACCGCCAGGGAAAGCTTGAGGGATGAACTCTTTAAAATGCGCCACCTGGAAAAGAACGCCAATCCGTCAAGCACATTAATTGGATCGTATACCTGCGTGTCAATTTGCTACTCAATGATTTGTGGTCTACCTTGTGAGGCAGCACGGGTTTAAGACTGCGGCTGAAGTAGCTGAAGTGATCCCCGTTCTTGTGCACTTGCACGCGCTCCCCGTCGTACTTGATCTCCGAGTACATTCCATTTGGGCATTTCTTCATGGCGTATTCTATGGACTTGCAGGCTTCGGCCTAATGAAAAAGAAAAGAAGTAAAACATCTTATAACAAGTTATAAACTATCATTAAGTCTTAAATGTTTTCAGTTAACAGCAATTTAGCATTTAATCAGCTCTAACCAGCATGGGCTGCACAGGGGTCATGAGCGTAGCTTCAATGCTTAAAAGCTTCCTCGGGCCACCGCCATTCAAAGCCTCCTCCTGATTGCGCAGAACTCTGTCAACCACGTCACCAAGGTTTCGAGACGCTTTAAAGGCATCGTAAGCGTTCGGGTCCAAAGCATCCAAACTGTTTTGAAAAGGTGGACCAATAGATGTTAATTAATAAATTAAAAATTTGTGTTTTTTTAAACTATTATATTTATAATGTCTATGGGACTAGAGTGGGAAGGGGTAACTTACACATGCTTGGCACCAGAATTAATCTTCAGGTCATGTTTGACTAGGCGGATGTAACATTTCAAGTCGTTTCCTGTGCATCTGGTAAAAACAAAGACATGTAACTATTAGGTAAAGTTTTACACACATGCCACCCCTAAGATGACCACAGTTCCACGTTGGATCTTCTGGGCCTTCCCTGATCCCTTCTATCCAGTTATTCATCCATAAAGATGCTACAGCTACACACACTCGCACTGAACAATATCCGCTTCTGTCCTGCTCTCAAATGAGGATAGGTTCCCTGTTGGGTTTGGTTCCCCTCAAGGTTTCTTCCTATTACTCTCTTAGGGAGTTTTACCTTGCTACCAAGGCCTCTGGCTTGCTTTGAAGACTTTTACTCTTTTACTCTCCAGTTTCATTATTTTCTTTGAATATGTAAAGCAGCTTTGAGGCAATAATCATTGTAAAAAGCAAATAAAAGTTAAATTAAAAAAAATCTAACTTTTTCGCTATGGCCTCCAGTTCAGCCTGCTGCTCGTCTTCTTTAGTAAGCCGAGCGAGGCGGGCTAACGAGGTATCCACTTCCTGGATGGTCAGCAAACTTTTGGTCGAAGGAGGAAATGACTTGCTGTCTTCAAAAAACATCCGTACTGTCTCGGAGACGTCTCCCTTAACAGTTAGCATATCAGTTATTTAAGCCCTTAAGCATATTAAAATAAACTTTGTGATCTTTTTTTCCAACTGACCTGCTCCAAGTCACGCACCATATCATCCTGGTTGCAGTTCAGGATGCGGCTAAAGAGCTTCACGATTTGCTTGTCATTGAGGTTGTAAACGCTTTTCACTACACCTGGCAGGAGCAGCTTCACCGTCAAGTACAGGTCACCCTTAAACTTGTCTTTGTAGGCGGAACACAAAGTGAGAGAAGAAGAAGTTATTTTTAATTCAAAGAAGTTGTTTGAATTTAAAAGAAAAAATGTTCTGTCCTAAATCTCATACAAGTGTATCCTACCTCCGTCTGAGCCTTTCTTCAGGAAGTCCTTAATGATCTCAGTCTTTGCATTGTAGCTGGACCTTTCAGCCACCATAGCGCAAAGCTTGCGGAACTCGCGGAAAAGGCAGTCTTTGTGGTCGGGTTGGCAAAACTGTGCAGAGAGCGCGCTGCCCGGAGAGGTTTTGGCAGGTGACGGACCTGGACTTGACGATGATGAACCTGCCTTAGCTGCTGTGAAAGATGGACAGTGGAAATAATCATAGGTACACCCCTTCCATGAAACAATTTCACCAGAGTATCTTTATACTGTTTCGACCTGCCATTTAGTTCACACCTCTGTGAACTTTATAAAGTAAACTAAATGCAATAATTACAAGAGACAATAGCCGTGTTTCCATCCACATATTTTTATGTACATTCATTGCTTTAAAAAAAGCTGCTGGTCTCTCTCTCACGGCGTGTGTCAAAAAAAATTGCCTACACTACGATGGAAACAGAATACAGAATGAATTACAGGATGGACATCAAAAAAGTCACACGGGTTTGCTTTAATATAATGTAATATAAATTAATATATATATATTTTTTCCAATACAGTCCGTCCTTAACTCTAAGCATTTTTCTTTGTACAAAACCAAATATCCGAGCTTTTAGTGCCGAAGGTTTACTGTACTATAGAGATCATTACAATGTTATAACTCATCACTTTTGCCCGAGTTACCTGTGAAGCCGGAAAACTTGCGCGGTGCGTTTACTGTGGGATCGGCGACAGGACTTGCGACCTGCCCGCCTGTGTTTAACTTGGCTTGCACCTTCTTTTTCGGACTTGCCTTAGCTTTCGTTGCCAGATCTAATCAGACAACAGAGACAGAATGTTTAAACATTTCAAACAGCGTCCCTGAACATCTGGTACGCACGACTCACACCACTGACCTGCTACAAGCTTATTGATCAGCTCCTTGTCCTCATCCTGTAACTCCTCCCAGCCCTCCAAGTCGGTAATATCTTCAATCTTCTTGGTTGTAGCTCGTGCACGCTCCAGCTTCTCAAAAATGCACCGGACATGATACCACTCCTTCATCTCTCCGGCGGACTCGCTGAACGGGTTGGGCACGATCTTCCCGATGCGCACTATCCCCTTTACAATCTTATCCTTGCATTTTTTGCAGCCGGCCTGGCCACGCTTGGCATACTCTACGCAGAATCGCTGTTCGGCCATGGTCGGCCGCTCGTCCTGCCACACGCCGTGAGAGACAGAGAGAAAAGACAGCGAGGTGTGATTGAAATGTCTTGATGGTTGTCTGAAGCCCCCGACGTGGATCAGAGGTTGGTGGTACTGCTGCCTTGTGCTTCGAGTCGGATACAGGGGTAAAGTCCTACAGAGGGTTCTTGCTGCCTTGATGAGCCCTTGCATCCAGGTTATAGCAGACGACGAGCCATCTTACATAGGAAATTCTACAAGACAAGACAAGACAAAAAGGAAGGTGGTTAAGGTGCTGGAATGCTGGCTGAAAGAATGTGGGTCCAGTCAAACCAAGTTGGGATAACTTGTAAAAGATGCTCCACGTGATGACGTCACCCATATAAACAAACACACACACTATAACCCAATACACTTACATAAAGTTAAGTAAAACATATGTTTAACTTATGTTAAACATAGGATATCAAACCTTGAATACAAGAGGTTTAAAACATGTTAATTCTTACTCCCTCATGAATATTCATACAGTTCATCAGAACCACGGTAGCTAGCTAATCCAGAATATAACTGTATGTCAAGTGTGCTAAGAAGTGCGTTTAAGTGATAAACTCCTCTAACTTTGTGCGAAGTACACTTTCATAGAGTGTACAGAAGAATTTACGATTCAACCCGACGCTAATGCTAACTGCTTCGGCTGAAACTGACGATTGATAGTAAAATTAACGTACAGAATATATATGGAATATAATATATAGTCTCTTACCTTTTTGGAATTCGTTTTACTCGTATTTGTTTCTTATTCCTGTTTCCTTTTTTTTTGGATAAAATGTGGTACCGAAGGGAACAATTGTGACTGCACACTACATTCCCCTTTAAGTCAAACACACGCGCTTCCTTCTTTGTTTGACGCGCTTCCTGCACGCCGCGCATGCGTAGAAGATTTTTAAAACCCGACCAACCCCCCCCAAAAAATCTTTTACTAAAGATTAATATTTTCTCTGGTCTTGCCTTAAAATCCGATCGTTTTTTTATTTTTTTATTTTATAACTATGCTAATTTTCAGACCAAACCTGCTGTCCCAGATGTGCAGGTCATTGTGGCACAGCAGCCTTCCTCCCCTAAAATGATGAGTATGGCCCCTGGAGATGACCCCAGTTTACTGGGATGTGTGGATGCGTAATGGCCACCTGGATCCAGCAAGTCACGTCACCTATATTTATATAAAAGATTGTGTCAAAGCAGATTCAAATAAGAAAATAGTGAACAATTACTAAATCACTCGGTTCAACTAATATCTGTAAAATAAAAGTCCCCCACTAAGAAAGCCAGACACAACAGCTGGGGGAAACGAAAACTGCATTGGTGACCAAAATGGAGAAAAAACCTTGGGAGAAACCGGACTCAGTCGGGGGACAGTTCTCCTCTGGCCAGACGAACCAGCAGAATGTTCCATCCTGCATTTAAGTTACATGGTCAGGTCTAGGTGGCTGCCAAAATGACAATGTCATAACTATAAATCGGCCTTCGCTTATTGTCTCCAAGTGTAGCCACCAACTGAACTACAGATTGGATCTTATGGTGATGCTGAGCTTGGAATAGGACAGCAAAAGAGGTATCAGCGTAGATGAAATTCAGTTTGCAATAAGTACATTGTGTCTGAATGATATTTCGAGGATGCCCTTATACAGAGCGACTTTTGTTTACACTTGTAAAGCTACGCAGTTGAGGTTTATGGACCTTGCTTTGGGGCCCATCAGTGGCAGCTTGGTGGTACTGGGCCTCAAACCCATAATCTTCCAATCAATAGTCAAACACATTAGAAAATAAAACTACTGGCTGGCATTGTTGTGTAGTGGGTTAAGCCACACGTTGTCGTGCTCCGGGGACCCAGGTTCAATTTCCAGCTTGGGTCATTTCCGGGCCCACCTTTCCCTCCATCTCCCCCATTTCAACCCTCTGTCCTAAGCTACAACTTCCCCAAAGAGTCTCAAAATATGGTCCTAGATATATACATCTAACATTTCATGGTGAATCAATTTATTATAACAAATAACCTACGCTCCATCTGTGAGTAACCTAATGCAGTGTTTAGAATCTGTAAAACATCGTACATACTAAAAATAATAATAAAAACATTTAAATTATTATTAAAATTATTAAAACTATTATACAATAAAATATTTATATTTAGACATTAGTGCTAATCAACTGATTGAAAGATCATGGGTTCATTACCCAGCACCACCAGAACATCTTGTTGCAAAATGCTTGCCTTTCTTTAACAACCCAAAAGATGTCAGCATTTCTCTTTTGCCTCTTTACACCGGAGAATTGATTAATCCTTGCAGTCTGTTCATTTTGATCACATTTAAACAGGCCCCCTCTAAAGCTCACATCATCTCATCTCGACGTGAGCCATGAAGATTTGATCGTCATTTGCAAATCATTTCAGATAGCTCAACTTGTCCTGGTTTGCTAGCCAAAGATATGATTTACATCCATCCACCTCTTCACCTCATCCCAGAGCCCACATGCTAGATCATCAAAACAGAGGTCCAAGCCTATTATTTATGAGTCCTTTTACAATGCTGCCTCCATTCCCCAGATTAAATCTCTCAAAAGCATCCAGCTGCTCATTGGTTGCACGTGTTTGCCATCTCGTGGTCGGAGCATCACATATATATTGATGAATAATAAGGGTGACGTATTGACATTCACAGGGAAATGGTTCTGTATTCCTGTTGCTGCAATCTACTGAGTTTAATGCATTCTGCATGCTGGTGTGCTGCTAGCAATTTAGGGCCATATAAAAGAATTAAAGAATATCGGGTGTTATACAGTGGTAGAGATGGATATACATATATATATATATATATATTTAAAAAATCAGCATGTCGACAAGCTACAACTCGTTACGATTTTGTGTCTGTATTTGCTGCTCATGGCCACATGTTAAAAAGTTTAGGTAAGTGGGCTGTGAAATAAAAAGTTAGGGTTACACTATGCAAGTAGCCAATTGTGTTCTACTCTTTTTCACTGCAGTGCCTGAATAACGTTCAAGGATGAATGCTGTGATGTATATTGATATATCGGAAATGTGCTTAAAATTCACATCATTGTTATTAAAAAAGGTCTATTACAATATATATTTAGATTAAACTATCGGCCACATGTATTGTCACTGATCTTTATGCTTATTTTTTATTATTAAAAAATCTTTATTTGCTTAGACGTGTTGATTTGTCTGGATTTGGATGTTGCATAAGCGCTTTCTATTATATCTTTTTAAAAATGTTCTGTGTTGTATGTAAATGATTTGGGGGCCATTTACATTTACAGTTCCAGCATTCGGTTGACACTGCCTAACTTTAATTTTTTTATCCAATAAAATTATTATATAATTAGTATTATTAACTTACCTCAACATGCTGGTGCAGGTTTAATGTTGCGTTTTGCTGCAGTTCAGTCTACCTGAGCAAACAGAGTTCAAAGAAAAATTTCATTTCTAGCTGGGTCTTTATCAATTTCGCCTGTTTTGTATTTTCCCATCTTATTAAACGTACCACATTTCAATAAAAATGTATTTTTATTGTATTTATTTACTCAGTAACATACAATTTAAAATGCAGTTAAATAACTAAGTTTAAAATCTCATTTAAAAAGTAGAAGTACAAAAATAACACTGACAAATGTCATTCATTATTTTTCACCACTGGTTAAACGTAACCAACATTAATGCAAGACACCTTAACAATTAAGTCAGCTTACAGAAAGAGCGTCCAGACTTTTACCTCTTCCTGGAATGAAAGTTCTTCTGCACTTATTATTTCAATCAAATTCCATCCAAGCCAGTGTCAAGACATTTTATCTTTTATTTATTATTCTCTCTGGCCACCACTCTCTTTCTCTGGTCTCATTTTTTCCCACATCCTCGGTCGATACTAGCCTCGAGTGTGGCCTATTTCTTTTATTTCCACACTCCACAACTCTTCTTCTTCGTATCTTGCCCTTCTTTTGAGACACCAAACAGATGCCTTCTCCAGCTCACATTTCTGCTCTATCAGAACTGCTGTTAAATTAGTTTGATTTCCAATTAAGTAGTCTGGATGACTGGCGTCTCTCTGGCTCTTTGTTGGCCACATGACGGATACTTACATCAAACTTTAAATGTGAGACAAGGTTATTAAAAGACACGTTTGTATGAGCCAAATGCCAGAATGTGCGTTTTAAAAAAACAATTTGAAGCTTTTAAAAACGCTACTTAATGAATGGAACTGCTGCAGTAAAGCCTGCATGGAAACTTGTTTGGCACCAATTTGCAAAAGTCACAAAGACGAATTTTCTGGAAGTGATTTAGGGGAGCTATTGAAGTGATAAACTATCACCAAATGAACTTCTCAATAAACCAGGATCATACACACACAAGCACAGTTTCTTCACTACTCTCACCTCTGCCGTTATGCTGTAATGATTATATTGCATACAAATGTGTTTTGCTTCAGCAACCAAATAGCAAGAGTCACTTTACGGGAATAGAAAAATCCCGAATGGGAGTTATTTACCCATTCCAAATGCAAAACCGTTACTCAATTTGCCAAGAAAATCTATAAACTGGGTCATCATTTTAGGTAATTCGAAACTACTCAGATTAGCCTGTTTGGTACCAATAAGCAGGCTGTGCTAATGAAACTGCACCCCCCCCCCCATTTCAAAGCTGAATTTAATGCACTTTGCCAGCAGGAGGTGATTGGCCTCCTTAAAACAGCAAATTTCTCTATTGAAATAAAAAAAGACAATATATGACTGATGTAGGTGTGAATGTATTTTTTTTTCTAATATAAATTTTTCCTAATATATATTAACAGCATTTGGCAGACGTCCTTATAAAGAGTAACTTAAATTCATCTTTTATACAACTGAGCAATTACGGATTAAAGGTCTAGCTCAGGGGCACACAGTGTTGGCTTGGTGGTGTTGGGAATCAAACCCTGGTCTTTCTGGTATCAGCCTAACACCTTAAACACCAAGCCACCACTTACTTAGCATTATAACTAAGTATAATTAATAGCTGTTAGTCTATCTATCTATCTATCTATCTATCTATCTATCTATCTATCTATCTATCTAT
>JAOTQW010000023.1:4785570-4808143 GCA_026260075.1 Sisor rabdophorus
GTCCAGGGTGTACCCTCTGCCTCTCGCCCTATGTGCGCTGGGATAGGCTCCAGCACATCCAAACAAGAAAAATTATCAGTGTCCAAAAACATATGGACTTACACTAGGGAAACAATTCAAGAGGTTAAACTACTAGTAGTGTGTGTCAAAAGGTTTAAATTTAAGCTTCACACACTTCATGTTTTAAAAAAATATCCAGCTCACTTTAAGATTTTTTTGTTTGTATGTGTCTGTGATATCTAATAAATGGAAGGGTGAATCTGTAAGTCAGATACTAGAAAACCTTATAGTTAATTCTGTACGTTTTCTTAGAATTTAGTTAGTAACAAATTATTTATTCATTACAATTACAGTCTAGGATTAGGACAGAGTAGAAGCATAAATTAGGTCAATGCTGTCCAGTTGCTAACCTGCTGTGTTCATTTATCATAAATGGCAGATGATTTTTGAAAAGCACTAGAGGAACAAAGTTTCTGGACAGCAAAATGACAGCATGGCTTCAAGGTTTTCCTCTGAGAGCCATGCAACCCCAGAACAAAAGACAGTTATTGTGGGCTTTAATGGCATAAGCATTTATGATCACTGCATTACTTATTATGGATAGACAAAGCTGTGTGTGCGCGAGAGGTGGTAGCAATTAGCTTTTCGTGCATGAGTGGCCAGACATCATTAAAGGCTTTTTATACCATAGAAAAAAAACAAAACTGTGAGAAGACAAAGCGGAACTGAATATATAATGTAGAAATGGGACTGTGGAGCATGCCCAAGATGTTACAGAAATTAGCATTCTGGTGTTTATTGACCCTTGCTCCAAAAACGGGCCTCCAATTAAAGAATAGGAAGGATCACAAAGCAAATATACAGTGCTCCCCTGATGCACTAAAGGAACAGACGTGGTGGCATGTTCTTTGGCTTCTCATTAAGCAGGATGCCATCTCATTAGAAGCAGTGATACTCTGTGAGATTTGCATTCATCTGAATGTCAAACAAGCTTTTTATTGCACCAATGGGGCCCAGCTTGGTGGAGCAAGCTAGCGCTAATTGGGCAGCAGAGTCAAGTTAAGGACTTGTGGGTCACCAAGTGTCTGTGTTGGTCTGATTTAGATTACACAAATATTAGCGGAGCAAACAAGCTGGCATACAAAGAACTTTATTTTCCTGTGGAGCTAAAGCTGTTTAAAAACACACTTTTTGGGGGGGAAAATACCCATTATTATCAGTGTAATAAACTAAAAATAAATAGGTTGGGGGTGTCTTCCTAGTATGTTTTTAAAGATTGCCTTTACATTATACACACACACACACACACACACACACACACACACACACACACACACGTGTGTAATTAAGTAATAAAATTACAGTAATTATTCATGAATTTAAATCTTTCCCAAAACAGTAAATATTACACATGGACTAAATGTAGTGACAAAGTAAAAATAAGGAATTGCAATTTTGAAAGATTTCTCCAGCACATGGTCACTGTTAAGAACCTGTACATACCTGTTTATGGGTAGACAGCGTCTGTAGCCCTGTTGCCTTTGCCACCATGGTGTGACTGTTTCCAGGACTTGGCTGAAGACTTAGAGTGAGTCCAGAAATGGCATGGACGCGCAGATCCACTATGGAAACTTTATCATCCAGTACAGAGAATGGTGCCTCGCCCAAAACAGCCTCCACCGCCAGTGGGGATTCAACCTGAAAAAAAAAAAAAAATTAAAAAATACTCTATTTTTATTTATTTATTTATTGGGGGGGGGGGTAAGGGATTAGACTTCAGATTTAACCGAAGTCTGTTTTTGTGGGCATTTTTCATTTTCTATTGTAAGAGAGAAATCCCAGGAAATAATAAATAATGAAAAGCACAAGAGCGATAGCAAAATAAAATTTTTAGTTGTTACTAGAAGGAAAAATGAGAAAAAAATAGGCAATTTTGTTAGTTTTCCCAGGGATCCCCAAAGCAGCAATTTTTATGACCTTTATTATGACCTCTTTTGTGTGCCAAAGGCAAAAAAAAATTAGCTGGTGCCAATGTGTGGAAAATTACCTCCAACGTTTTAACTAGACGATCCACAAGTGGGCATCAAATTATCATGATTGGGATTATGCTGTGGGACATTTGGCTGTGTTTTAGTGCCCACTTAATCAGTTTTTTTAAAAATAAAATCCAATACAGAGCATATGATGATTTGAGCATTACATTATAAATGCATTTAAAAAGGAGACAATGAGACAGCCTCTAAAATGAAATAAAGGTAGCTGTGTTTCCTGAGTCTCCCAAGCTAAAGTACAAATATTTTGAATAATAATTTATAAAAAACGTCTACTACAATAATCCCAAAGTCTGGTTAAGACCTGATTAAAACCTATATTTTTTTCAATTAACAGCGGCTAAATGGTAAAATTAAAAGACTTCCTGCAAAACATATACACTATTATACAGGGTGGGTAAAAATGATCTAGACATTCAAATCGGTAATAAATCCATATTTCGAATACAAATTCATTCATCTTCTATACTTATACGCTTATTTGCCAGCTCGGGGTCACTGGGGTCTGCTGGAGTCTATCCCAGTGCACATCCCAGATGAGAGTTGGTACACCCTGAACAGGTGGCCAGTCCATTGCAGGGCCCCACACACACACACACACACACACATTCACTCCTATGGGCAAAACCCAGGACCTTCTTGTTGTGAGGAGACCGTGCTAACCACTGTGCCACCCTTAATACCAATTGTGGAAGAAAAATGTACATTTAATGTAATTAAAGCAAATCTTTACATTTCAACATCAACCTAGATGGAGTGCACAGTCTTCTGAAAGTGGTTTATAGCTATAAAACATAGCCTAGTAAACTTTTATCCACTCTGTATACGGTAACTGTGGAATAGAAAATACATTATTTATGGTTGGAATAACAATTCCTCCCACAGAACATAAGCCAGTGTAAAATCACTCCCTCCAGTTTGTTTGGGAGAGAAAATGTCAAAAAGTCCAAATTTAAGTAACAGCAGAAAATAAAATCTTCAGCTGTTCCAAAACAACTTCTAAAAAATAACGTTAAACATTTCCCTGTACTTATAGCCAATAACACTATTATTCACTCTCTGTTGAACACGATTCAAAAGGGAAAGGAAAGTGAAATATTACTGCCAATAATAGGCGGTATAATGGGTTCAATCGCATTGGCTTTTGGAGGTGGACAGATTTAATGAGCAACCGAGCGGGCAACAACACGGTTCTTTACCCTGAAAGCCCATAATGGCTTTTAATAATGCTTGAAAATCTTCAGTCTCTACACTGTGCATTTGGCAGTGTGCTGTTATTCCATCTCTCTTAAAAAAAAAAAAAAACTCTCAAAGTGAAAGCTCTCCAAAAGCTGAAATCCAGCTACAACACAGGTAATGGTGGGTCAAAGGTCTGTATGAGCACATGGGTTAGCGATAGTTGTGTGTAGGCAAACCTTTACACTGATGGCAGAAGCTTTAGGACCTTGACTGCTTTGATCTGCCAAGAGGACGTATGACTGACAGGTAAAGCAACTAATGACATTTTGTTTTGTGCCATGTCATAATCAGGGGTGTCACCAAGTGTCTCAAGCAAAACTCTTCAATGTCTTTTAAACAGTCTATACCGAGAACCATGCATATTTTTAAGAATCCAACATTAAATTAATATTTGGTTACTTTTGTATGTCGCTCTTGACAAGAGCTTCTTCCAAATGCTGTAAATCTAAAGCTTAAATGATGCTTAATGTCATAATCTAAACCCAACAGCTTACTTCATTTATCAGACGCCTTTGGTCTGTTACCAGACGGACTATTAAACAATGCAACATGCGCATCCATGAAATTCTGTAAACGTCAACCAATCGGAGAAGGAATTACATTTCCAAAGTGTTTTCCACAAAGTGTGCCATATACATTAGACTTTTAGCCAGCCATTTGTAGGAGTGACTTTCGAGGCTGAGGTTCGATTTGACAAAACAGGAAACTAACCATCTTTTTTTCCCTTTTGCACAAAAAATAAAGGAGGCAAAAAAATACTAAATTAACCCAGTCAGTTTCCTGAAAACAGGTTTCTTCTTTCCTTACCAGTTATGGGCGAAAAGAGAAAAGGCACGAGGTAATGTCTGCCAGAATAGCTAATTTGTTTTATTATTCAGAAAGCTTGCAATTAGTTTCTTGTGCTGGCGGCTACACCTGTGTTTGATGTTTGTGTTTTAACAGCCAAGTGCTGTGTACTCAAAGAGCTTCCGGAGCCTAGAAAAACTTAGCCAACCAGTTTTCCACAAAATTAATTACAATAGTTGGTATATGCAGCTTACCAATTAATTCACGCGAGTTTACCTAATCCACTTTAAAACGCAGCATATGTGAGCACTTTATAGAGCTGCTTGAGCCTATTAAATTCAATAGATTTCAGAACAATGCAATATCGATTCACTTAGGTCTGCTCCAAACAAATGCTTCACGAAATGTGTTTCCTGTGATACATAGTGCACTCGGGGGTTTGGGTAAAATTGCTTGTACGGAAAAGTGGCCAATGCGATGATTCAAAGTTTCAGTACGTTATAACATTTATTCGAATAATCAAAATGACAGCAATGATGCACAGATTTCAAACAAAGAATGACTCATAATTTGTTTTGGATGAAATACTAACAAATCTAAGCATTGCAGGTGCAATAAGAATGATTTAAATACCAAAGTAAAATAATAACTCAAAGGTTTTAAAACAAATAACGTGTAGAAAGACTGTAAAGAGAATAACTGATGGAGGGACCTGTAATTGAAAGAATAAAAATCATCAAAGTATCAAAAGTCTCTTAAGGATGTAAAAATGATTTATAATTAAATTTTATCCTTTGAACCTGTGGCAGGTCCCCCCCCCCCAATTGAGTGAAGAGCTATACAATGAATTCCAAAGGCCAGCGCTGCACTGGCCTTTAATTATTAACTACCTTTTTCTTTCGGTAATTAGAGACTCATCCTGTGTGAGAGAGAGAGGGCGTGAATGCAAGAGAAACACACAGTTTTGTCTTAAACTCCTTCTGAACTCTGAAACAACACAGATACACAAACTCGCACATTAAAAAAAGAACAATATTTATGTATTTTATGGCCCAAGCTGCTCTTATCATGCAGTGAGGAAATGAAATAGCACTAGAATAGTTCTGTCATTGTGACAAAACAGACAAGTAGTACTTTGAGACTAAACTGAACCCCCTAATGACAAAGCTATTGAGAAGATAAAGCGGAACAAAAAGCTAATCAAGCTGACCTTGGAGGCCTGGCAGATACACAGTCAAATGAACAGACTCACTATTACCCATTTTCTCTATTCTCTAATATTTTACATGCCTTGAATCTGCTGAGTAAATTAGCACCGTTGAGCCTGCAGAGACTGAACTGGGTAAAAAGCGAGGACATAAAGATAGTTACCCGTAAACTAACATAACGTCACCACGACTTCTGAGGAGATTTGGAAAGATAAGGTACGTGTGATGTAGCATTTGGTGGATTGTTTAGTGTTATATCCAGGGCATCACATAAAACTAGTCCTAGATTCCTGCGCAGTGTTTTTGACACTGGTGACATAAAAACTGCCACATTAATACTTAAAAGCACAGCACACATTAACAACGGATCAGTAAATCGATTGCAACCACTTTTGTTCTTATAATTCCTTCAAAAACAAACAAAAAAGCATTTTTTTAGACCAAAGGAACTTTAGACCCAGACCCTGATAAAGGCACTTACACAGTCACATCAGTCATTGTAACCCCAGGGTTTAATACCAACCTGTCAGGGCAAGTTTTATTGGACTGTAAAACTAAAGCTTGTCCTTCTGATTAGCATTTTAAAACTTTAACCATTGAGCTACCACTATAAATAACTTTATTTTGGATTTATAAATACACATTTAACAAAATAGACTCTAAGCAGTAGTTCAGTGGCTAAGATGTTACACTGGAAGATTGTAGGTTATAATTCCACCGCTAGCAGTCTGCCCCTACCCCTAACCTTCAACTGCTTAGCTGCAAAAAAAGATACATGCCACTCTGAATGAAGTCTTGAAAAGCCAGAAATATAAACATAGTAAAATGAAATTACTTCTCTATCCTATTCCTGTTGTTAGGCTAACAAAATTTGTAACCCTTCATTGAATTAATTTTCCCACGCTTGTATGTATCCCTCAGGTCTTACCTTCAGTAAAGTGGATCCTTGCTCCAGGGCCACCAACACCGTGTGATCCACCAACTCAGCAACACGGGGATCTGCAATTTTCAACGAGTCCTGCACTAAATCGGTGACATCCACCTGCCAGTCGGGCCCCAGCATAGTGATCACCTGGTTGGTGCCCTCGCTGGAGGTAGTGTGAAACTGGGTAAGAACTTTTACTTGGGCTCGTTGGTACTGCAGTGTGCAGCCTCTGCTCACCTTCCTCTCATCTTCGTCGTCGTCATCACTGTCACGAGCCGACCTACACAGGAGAAAACCAGTTATAGTCTATTATTATTATTATTTCATTTTTTTTTACCATTTTTTAACACAGTGACTAGAAATGTAGGCAACTAAACTCGAGTCACGCGGATAACTGTTTCTTGCTGCAGTCACGTGTGTATGAAGTACACCCTTTATCATTAACTACACCCGTCTGTCAGAAAAAGAGAAATACACCACCAGTATTTTTTGACAAATCATATATTCGATACTAATTAACTGAATTATTGCTAATTGGGTGACATGTAAAGCAGATCCCCTTTAGATGGAGAGCCTCAGTCTAAAATTGTATGCTTTCATGCTATATAGTAGGTGAAACCAATTTTGGGGGCGAGTAGTGTGTCTAAATCCTTAGTATGCCAATTCATTTATTCATCTTCTGAACTGCTTATTTCCAGCCAGCAAATCACAACACGCGAAACGTTCCTGGACGATCTATTTTTCCTGCGAAAATTTTAAAGTATGTATATGATGCACACAAAGATGACTCATGCGGAAGTGGTGGCAAGTGGCAAAGCGGCACTTACTAAGTGCTTTAAGTAGTTTCAAGTCATAACGAAACATTGTTTCGTTGTAGTTATAGTCCAGTCATGTAAAATCAAGTTCAACATCATCCAACTTTAAAGCTGTTGTGAAACCATACCTGTTGCCTTACCATAACCACACTACATAGAACATACTTTTTACAGTTGGAAAATACATACTGACTTCGAAGATTGCGAATGGGGCTCTAGAGATCAATTTATCCTATTGTGGTTGTCCAGTTTCTGGAAATTGGTACCTCTTTACTTAGTGATTAAATCCACAGGTGAAAACTTCATCAGAATGTTTTGGCTCAACTTATCATTGATATTTGTAACCAACAATGGCTAGTGTACTGCCTTTATGGCAATTCTCAACACACTATTACAGGTTTATTCTGTCAAAAAGGGTCTTTACCAGCTGTTTTTACAATGCAAATTAATTCTCTCTCTCTCTCTCTCTCTCTCTCTCTCTCTCTCTCTTTCTCTCTTGCATAAAGGATTCCAGACAGGAAAGGATTTAAAACTACCAACCACTACTGACTATCATAACAGTTTATTAGTTTAATATTCATTTAAATCTTTTAAATAAAGGCTGGTTACACTTAAATATCTCATTTGCTAATAAATCTACTGGAAATACGCACTGTGTCAGTTGCTTGTAGAATACAGACACGTCTTACTTAAAGATTTCGGTGATCCATGTTAAAGCTTATTGTGGAATTGGATTATTTTCAATGGATTAAATCACATTTCCATCTAAATAGTCCATCTGAATAAATTCAATTAGGGAGAAAGTAATTCCACCCTCACAGCTCATGTGCAAAGAACTGAAAATCTCCAGACGAAAAATTGAAAGCTGATGAATTTTGTCCTGCCTTTAAACGATTAATGCAGGAAGACAGAGGAAAATGCAAAGAACTACAAATTTGAAGTTGTAAAAACTCCATTTGGAGATGGGATAAGCTGCTAGAAGTGAGAAAAATATAAATAAATTATATTTATGTCCAGACTTGAACAGATTAGGTGGTAAAACATGCACGTAGTTCACTAAAAGGCCACAACACGATTGAGATACATTAGCAATTATTTGACCTCTTTATCCAACCTTGTAGATAAATGGCCAACAATTGGTGAAAATAAAACTTAATAAAAATCCATCCTGAAGCAAGTATATCATAAATAAAAGGACATTAAGTTAGTTCTAAAAAACAACAACAACAAAGCAACAAATTCCAGATTAGTGATAAGAACATAAAGGTCAGGATAGCAAAAACAAAGTGTTCTGGTCACATAAGACCTTTACAGGTCAGATAAAATGAGGATAGAGCTAAAAAAACATCTAGCAGCTGCTAAACTTAAGGCATTTTTCATTTGGATAATTTTTTGCTTTCATGGTATACGTATCCCTTGCAAATAAAGTCCCATGCAGGAATTATGGACTCGCTACCATTTTAATAATGTTTGCAGTGACCTTTGTATTATTTCCTTATTCTCACGTATTTGGTTATAGAACATAGTTTGCAGTCATGAATTGTGTACCCTCCTGTCATTGAGCCATCTAGCAAGTGAATGCAGCGGCAACCAAAAACAACGGTGATTTAACAACTTAAAAAAGAAAAATCGTGCAGATTTACAGAGATTTAAAAATTACAATTTACATTCTGTTCAAACATCAACCAGGTAAACTATAGCAGCATGCTACAATTTGAATAAAAACATCTAACCTGCGGTCGGGAAGAATTGGAACCCTCCATCCCTTAATAAAGCTTAGGCTGTTATCAGAAAGCTGGAGGTTTAAAGGCAGCTTGGGCACCCAGACGGTGAGCTCTAGAGGGGCACTCAGATGCTCATAATTGAAGATAACACGTGCGTTCATGGAGCCCCGTGTCTCCTTACCATTCACGTACACATAATCACAGTTGTTGGACACCTGTGAGGGAAGATGGGAGAAAAAAAAATTAGATCATTACTGTAGATGGCAACTTACAGAAACGAGTTAAAACGCTTAATAGGGGACAAAAAATATGCCACAACCAGAGGCTGCAAAAACATGTTTGTTGTAAACATGTAATGTTTTTCATCACCATTAACAAAGAGATGTTAAATTTCTATTGATTGGGTTAGCATTCATTAATATATTATTAGGAACCTGGCTTACACTTTTCTCACTTCAGCAACCTTCTACTAATAAAACAAAATGTTTTTCTAAGCCAGCCCTTCAGTCCCACTCACCACCTCTCAAACGCACAGTGACCTTTAATAATACTTAGCATAATATGAGGAGTTTTTTTGCTTTAGGGTGAATCTATGATTTATCTGAAGGTCCTGAGCAGCTGACATTATAATCAAAGGTTATGTCGTGTTGAAGGTTGGTAGATGTCGACTTCACTAGCCATGAAATTTATACTGCAGACAAACCTGGGTAGTCCAATCTGTAGATAAGTTGCCATGTACAGGGGCAATAGTGGAAATTCTTGGTCATCCAGCTTTACAATGAAATTTAAGTTTGATCCTGGTGGCAATTAGTGAAGATTTACAACATGAACCAGAAATACCGGAAATAAAACGGAAATAGATTCTGTATCGGACAACAGTCTATCTTGGGGTACTGCAATAGTTAAATATACCTTATGTGAAAATGAAATTTCATGTTAAGATTAAAAATAACAAAGGGCTTAGCCAAAAACTCTCTTCACATGCTTTCAGTCCCATCTTTCATTCTAAAAACTGTTATTAAAAACATTATTAAATGATTGAATAAAAATTGATATTATTAATAACAATAATAATAAATACAGAAAGAACCCAGCAGCATTTTGTAAAGATTTTTTAAATTTAAATAAGTAAAAAAAATAAAAGAAAAAAACAATCAACAAATAAAAGAGAATATTACAACAGCTTTCAGAATTTTTTCCAGGATAATAAAATGGCTAACAATTAGTTAGCTCAGCAGCACCGGGTCGTGGTACAGGAAGCAGAGCTGCCTGGCATGCTCTTTACTAAGTTTTCTTCTTCTCTTGTCATAAATTGCAGTCACTTTACTGAAGGCACACTTACTGGGGACTAATGAACGCTCATCACTGACAAATAATGAATTTTAAAAAAAAAATCAGTAAATCGGTTTTGAAAAAGACTGATATCAATAATAAATGTACCAAAAATAATCGTGGGATGCCAGTCAATGTAATTAAAACAAACGCTAGTTCTGTGATGAGATGGTGTTGATGCATCCTACTTCATGAAACATTCACCCTATCTGGCATCTAAGACACTGGTGAAGTAGCAACAACCCCATTGACGAGCCTTTAACTTTAAGGTCTCAGCATTCCAGATGCCCTCCTACACACTCCTTCTAGCAATAAGCAAACAAGATGTTGCAGTCACAACCTTGTGTTGACCATATCAGAAACAGATGGTGTAAGCTAGTTCTACGCTTTAAAAACCATCTCTTGCCGGTATGAAATGTGCATGCATATGTAATGGAGCACTGATGGGTATTTAAATTGACAGCACATTTGTAGGGTAATAGAGTGGGCTAGTGGTTTAATGTGGGTTAATGGCACTGGCAGAAATGATGGTGCAAGCAATTAAGGAAAGTAGTGGATGATTTTGACTTTGATCCCACGACCAAGTTTTCAAGTGGAGGTTTAAAATACAGATGTGTGTTTTGGGGTGTTTAAACGTGAAACTTACTTACCTACAGAACGAGATGTACCAAGTAAATAATTAAAACTGGGAATTCCCTAAGCATCAGAGCTGTTTGGAGAGGTTTTAGGTCATAACCTGATTAAAGAGGTGCATCTTTAGCGTCTGGCAAAAGACGATCGATGAGGGATTTTAATGATATTGAGAAATGTGTGTAAACATGCCAGCCGTTAACCAAAAACTCAACAGAGACGTTGAAGAATAGATAATGGATTAAATAAAATTACATAACACAACGTATAATTTATTAAAAAAAAAGAGCAGGGCGTAATAAATCGCTAGCGTGGTGTTTCAGGGCTGTGGAAGGCAATGCTCCTAGCTTTTGTATTTGTTAACAAATAATTATGTGTAATTTTTTTACATTGAGGTGCCTTTATTAATATGCTAGTTTTCAAAATTACGTTTAAACGAGTGAACTTTGTATAGGCAACGGTGTGGTACTGATTTTCCTACGACTTTCCCTATTTTTTCCCCCCAATTTCTCCGACGTCGTTCCGTCAGTCATTACTATTCTCACGAAAAGTCACACGTCACATTTAAATGAGATAGAGATACACGCATACACAGTGGAGATAATTGCAAAAAACACAGACTAAGGTGCACATTTAGAATCAAATATTTGTATTTAATTATTTGATATATTATTTGTGTTATGAGCAAAAATCCTTACTTACAATCTCCATAATATGAAAATGAAAATATTGTATTTTTACTTCAGACTACATAAATATATTTTGGACTGCCAAAAATGTAACGACTACCTGCCTAATACTACCAGAATGTGTTAAATAAATCAGGATCCCTGATTGGAAAATTGTGGGTTCCCCACCAAGAAGGGAAGAGGTGGCCTAGTGGTGAAGATGTTGGACTGATACCAGAAAGACCAGGGTTCGATTCCCAGCACCACCAAGCCACCACTGTGAGTTCCTGAGCAAGGCCCTTAACCCCTAATTGCTCAGTTGTAGGTCACTCTGGATAAGAGCGTCTGCCAAATGATGTAAATGTAAGAACTGTATTAATATTTGCGCAAAGAAATTATACCTCAATATTTTAGTTTTTTACAAAAAAAAAATCATTCAAAAATATATTAATAACAACAATTATGTATTCAGTAATTGAACCTTCTTGTAAAGTGTTACCATTTCAAATAAAATTTATATAAACAATTTAAAGCAGCTATTTAAAAATATCCACAAAAACAACATTTTAAAGAAATATAATTCTGTTCCACACTCTCCTCTCCATCTCTTCTCTTCCTGTCTGTCTATTTAACATTTACAGCATTTAGCAGACGCCCTTATCCAGCAGCCATTCAAGGGTTAAGGGCTTTGATCAGGGGCCAAGCAGTGTTGGCTTGGTGGTGCTAGGAAACCATCCCTTATCTTCTTTCTCTTTTCTCGTCTTCTTTTCTCTTCTGTCTTATTCTGTTTCTCTCTTTTACTGAGTGGTTTATTTTATTGATCTGTCAGGTCATGCGCAAGTCACACTGTGGGCGCCTCATTTCAAATTATCCTCCGAAGTAGACAGCCCAGTCAAGCAAACCCACTCGATAAGCTGCTTGCTAACGGTCTCTAAATCTTCAACACAAATTAATGGCAACACTTGGCCTCTGTTTGCCTTTGACGCATGGATCTCATCTCGCTCTGACGCTTTTTGAATGAATCCACCAATATCAGAAGAGGTCGCTATGCTTGTTAAAAGTTAGCACAGACCACGCTTTGTGGAAACTGCAGAGATGAAATGGACAGCAACTTTTATGGAATATAAAAACACAGCCATAAACGATAATTGAAAATACGTTTATGTTCTTTATTGCAGTCTTTGTCTACGATGTTGAGTTCACTGCGGGAAAATAAAGGAGCAGGAATTGACACGTATCGTCTATCGAGGAGAGATAAAATGCAAGAGTAGAATGGGAAGGCTTGTACTTGCCCAAAGGAGAGAGAAAGCGCTGAGTGATAGCATAATAATGTAGATAGCATCATTTAAAAAAAAAATATTATAATAAAATAAAAAAAGGCATGGCCAGCGGCAATACTTTTAGAATGTGTTTTATCTAAATGATCTTAATATAAGCTTTAAGATTATTTTGCCGAGCAATTCAGGCTGCACTATGGTCACATTTTTATTGAAAAGTTTTGTTTTGAGGATTAAATTTTTTTTCCAAAAAAAAAAAAAAACAAAACCTTGGAAATGTGTTATGTGGCAAATAATTCCTACATTTACATTTCTGGCATTTGACAGACGCCTGCATTCAAAAAGACTTACATTTCCTTTATATCTTATCCAATTGAGTAGTTCAGGTTTAGAGGCTTTGCTCAGAGGCCCAGCAGTGGCAATATGCTTTTGTTGGAAATGTTTTTCGGGATCAGTAGGTCCACCATTTAAGCACTAAGCTACCACTTTTCCTTGATGTCTGGATTGTTTTTTTATATCAGTTACCTTAAGATAATTTACTCCACTACTTATTCTGTTTAAACAAATGCCATTTTTACTGCAATTCCAAAACACATAACCTTAAACGAAATTTGTCCATTTCCCCAAATTGATACTTCTATTTACCTTAGAATTTGACTTATATATAAGTATTTTTAAATCTTAGACTTTTAAGAGTACATTTTTGGGACAAGTGTTTTTGTCTATAGAAAATTATGTCTATGTTCGTTCTCTAACCAGTTATGATTAGCTAAAAGTCGTTAACAATAAAAGCAAGACATCAAGTGGACACTGGACTCTTTACACATCAATTAGCTTATAATGTAGGGTCAATGTTATAAAAATATTCACTAAAACGGCTAACATTTGTATAGACAAGATTGTCAAACAATTTAAAACACTGTGTAAGTTTTAGTGTTTTGTATTTTATGTTTTCTGTCCATGTTGTTGCTTTCCTTCTGTTTTTGTCACGTGATCCCCCACATGGCCCGGTTCTATTGATTGTCAGTTCTCTCTTGTAATAGGTAGGTGTTTGCCATGTGTCCCTTCTTAACCTTGTGTTACCTATTTGTCTTGGATTGTGGTATTCTCCTGTACCACAGAGTCTGGTTATTTAAGCGTTAGCGAGTTAGTTTCATATTAAGTTTGTCAAGTTTAATTTTTTTTTAATTTATTCATATATTTATAAATAAAGACTGCATTTGGGTTCACAGCTACTTGCATTAGTGGATCTCCACAAACACTGTTTTTTTATCCAAACCCTTTTTTTATTCGGATATTTTACCACAAGACTGCTAGTCATGGCTAGGTACTGGGGGATGACTGGGTACTGGGGGATACTGTGAACAGAATACCTTGATGATGTCCACGTTAGATGACTTGCAGTCCAAGACGGAGGAGATGTCTGTGACTATCCCACTCAGCTCTATGGAGACGACTTTGACTGGGATAGCGACGGTCCTGCCGGTCAACATGGCTGTGTTGATGATCTCTGTATCCTGGAGGGTCCAGGAGAAAAAAGAAAAAAAAAAAGCAAATGGTCATAAGAGGATTGGATTGTCTAGAATTGAGTGGAGGAATTATTTTAGTGGGGGGGAAATTGTCTGTCGTTATATGGCTGTGTTAGAAGGTCATACAAGTCGACCTTCTAAAATGCAGCCAATAAATCTAAGGGTTATTAGGAGTGAAAATGAAAGTCATTTCATTCAGTTTTCATTCAAAAAGGCAAATGAGTACATACTGTCCTGTTCGCCAGAGTGCACTTAATAGATACATGTTAAGTGGATTAAAAGGGACAGGAAATTTAACTGATTGTGAACTTTTGCATTGAAAGTTGTTTCCTATTTTCCAAATGGTTACTTGGATAAAAACTAAATAAATAAATTGCTAACAAGCTTAACAAATAAAATTATGTTGTTTGTTTTTCCTAATAAAAATGTGAAGCTTTAAAAAGAATTTTAATTGAAAAAAATGATCCGAGTCAATTCTGAGAAATTACTGAAGTCGGTGCAGCATTTAATCAGTGTGCTCTTATAACTGAACTTGCAAATTGTTAATTGCGATTTTTTAACTAGTCTTTCAATTACTCCCCAGCTCCCACCCCCCAAAAAAGCAGAAACTGGAGCCAATTACTAAGCACACTATCTCCTCAACTGCTTTTTGGGTTTTTTTTTTATTAGTTTTGTTGCTGCAGGGATGTAAAACGGGGGAGTATAAATGATTCCACATACAGTAGGTGGGAAAAAGAAAGAAAGTATGCACTCTATTCTACGGCTGAATAAAAATCAGCTCATTTGTAAAAAAACACAGAGCTGAATTTTAGCATACCCGAGGGCTGAGTATATAGAAAATGGGAATACTTTAAACACTGCATCTGAAAAAGTAGAGAGAGGATGTTAAATGTAACCTTTCTTCCAAAGCACTTAGCTGTAAAAAAAAATCTAACATCAAAAGAAGTGCCTCAGTAAAAACCAAAAAAGACATCACATTAAAAGGTGAAGGTGCTGAAACTGTAGCTTGGGTGAAACTGTAACCTGATAGCACTGAAAGTGTATGTCCCACCCTCGCTGTCCAAAGCCACACTGCCATACGTTAATGTGCACAGACTACATTACTATAGACAACAGTACTACAACTGTAGAGTCAATTGGTACAGACCACCAAATCTCATGTGGCCTTCAAATTAGCTCAAGAACAATGCACTAAAAAGCTTACTGGAATAGGTTTCTATGGCCGAGCAGCTGTATCCATGCCACACATGACCAAGTGCAATGCAAAGCACTGGATGTGGTGTAAGCACGCCGCCACTGGACTCTACAGCAGTGGAGACGCGTTCTCCGGAGTGACTAATCCCACTTGCCAGGCGACGGTATTTGTCTCCAAAGTTGGCCCCAAAGTTCCATTGAAAAGAAATTCTGAATGCGCATGCAACTTTGTGGAAACAGTTTGAGGCTGAGCCCCTTCCTTTTCCAACATGACTGTGCGACAGTGCACAAAGCAAGGTCCATAAAGACATGAATGATGGAGTGAAGTGTGGATAAACTTGACTGGCCTGCACAGAGCTAATACCTTTGAAATTAATTACAGCAAAAAGCAAGAGCCAGGCCTTCTCGACCTTGCGGACAGCCTTCTCAGAAGAGTTGAAGCTGTTATAGCTGCAAAGGTGCGAACAACATCATATTGAATTAGGAATGGGATGTTACTTAAGTTCATATGCGAGTCGAGGCAGGTGAATACTTTTGGCCATGTAGTGTGCATCTCAAAGAACGGGCAGAGTTTAGATCCAACCCTAAACAAACACACCTGAACAAACTAACTAAGCAAGTCGGAGCCTGTCCAAAAGAAATGCTGCAACCATGACATCATCTTTTAGACCCTTTGAATTCTGAAGTAGACTTCAATATTAATTTGATATTTCACTTGCGTTTTAATCCAGCATTTTTTTAGCAACATGTGAACTGAAGACATAATTTGTCTGTATGAACAGGGGTTTGCACCTACATATGTGTACAGACAGGTAGAAAAGCCGATCATAATGTTCAAACCAAACATTTCATCAGAAAAATATTTCTTGGAGGCAGCGCGGTGGCGTAGTGTTTAGCACTGTCAACTTACAACAAGGAGGTTGCGGATTCGATCCCAGGGCAAAGGGTCATTCTGTGCATGAATGATAATGGATGAATTTTTAGTTTCCGACAATCCGATATTTTTCAGCATTCACTTGGCTATGCTGAAGTTTACTGGTCACTTGGGAGTTTTTCAGTTTGTTTGTGGACAAAAAAAAAAGGAAAGATTCTAAAATGGGTTAAGGAGGTTTTGGTTGGCACATACATAATGACATTAGATGGTTATGGTTGACCATATTGAATACATATAAATACATTTAGACCACTTAAGATAATGACTGCTACCAAAAATTTGACTTGACACAATCACCTGGCATCCTTTTAAGTCTTCTTGATGACCTCAAATGACCTCAACAAAGGAGGATTTACTTCCCCCAAATTTTACTACATCCTCAAAGCTTTTTTTCCTCGTTTGTGCCTTTGCCATAAAAGTCCATTTGTTCCTCGTTTTTCATGCCTCGAGACTGCCAAAATTCAAATGTGAAATCTTTCTCTGCAGCCATAAATGTTTCTTGCGTAGATTAATCTTAGGAAATTAACAGTGTGGATTAATATTTTCTCCGTCTAAGCGTAGTCGTTGAGTTATTAACTCTGCATTGAAGACGAAGTCCCGATATCTCCTTGATGGGAGTCGCATAATCATAACTCTTGCGCCGGCCTACGTTTCTTGTCTGCCTGCCTGGTTCCCTGAATGGGATGATGAAGGCTGCTGCGGAAAAATAAATCTGATTCAGGACTTTGCCTCGGAGGGTAATGCAATAATCTTTAGAGTAACGCTACTGCAGATAATTACAATCTTCAGTAGAATCTATTACTTCTAATCAACTTGCATCATGGATCTTCCAGTCAGGGTACCTAAAAATGTATAGACTGTCTCTGTTTAATTAATAAAAGAAGAAAACCAGCTACTGCTATGAGTAGAACAAATGTAGAAAACTTAAATAATACACAAAAGAAAGGACCACACCTCATTGGACAAGCTACATGGAAAATGTAGTAAGCTAAGATATTAGTTAAATGAAACTTCTCTATATTGATGCTACCAAAGAGTGGCAGAAACCACTGTCATATGGATGTATTTTGATGATCATGACATAAATGGTGGTGGCATCACTTACTGATCGAGGACGCTACTGCCCAACACAGTGACCAATAACTGACGGCATAAGAAGAACGCAATGCAAGCTAATGCTGAGCAAACGTCCATACAAGAAGCTAATGCTCACATACTGGCCACAATCATCACAAACATCTCCATCAACATCCCAAAAGAATGTCTTAAATATCAGTCGCAGAAGTAGTGGAAAGTTATAGCTTAGTGGTTAAGGTGTAGGACTTTAATTTCCAGCACACTGCTGTTGCTTGCCACTGCTGGGCCCCTGAGTAAGGCCTCCAGACCCTCAACTGCTCAGTTTACTAAAAAAGAAAATAAGACAAATGTAGGTTGCTCTGGAAAAGGCTATCTGCCAAATCCAGGAAATGGAAATGACAGTGTGGGGGTAAAATTCTAAGTGGAAGCACGTTTGCTTTAAGCCCCCAGCTTAAATGAGCTCTTGAAGCACTCACACGTCACACTGTGTTTTGAGTCTGACTGTGTAACCTGCCGGCCTCTGCATGTGAGACAAGTCAGCCCAGCCTCGGCTAATCATCATTTTTGAATAATTTAAAGGTGCATGCCTGCAGGTGTGTGTGTGTATGTGTGTGTGTGTGTGAAGAGCTTGCTCTGTGTGTGGTGCAGAATATAAAAAAATGAATATATATATTTTTAATAAAATACAGTGGGATATGAGATTTGCAGAATATATATAGTGTGAGGGATTTGGATTTTTGACCAGCCATTTTCCCTTTGCGTGGCTGTATCTCTGGTGGAATCACCTGCTGCCAATCAACTCATCTGCCTCCAATATTTAAACCCTTGGATATTTAGATCTCTTCCAGATCGTTCAGTCTTCCTGAGTGGTACTGTGTTCTCAGGGCCTTTTTAAACCAGTTTTATGTTATCTGGATTCTAATTTTATCTGCATTTATTCTGTATTCTGCCTGCCACACCCAAACAGCAAACCACCAACATACAGTATCTCTGGTCTGTTTGGTTTTTAGCTCACCTCGGCCAATTATATTCAACGACAAATAAAAGATGGAATGTGGACATTGACATCGGGCAATAAATAACTTATCTGCATAATCTTTAGTCTGCGTTTTAGCTTGGATCACGAATAACGACACTGACAGTTCAGTCATGGCTCTTTTTCTAAATGTATGAACAAACATTGTTACTATGGCAACCACTAGTTGCTTCAACCATTCTGTGACTTCATAGTAATGACTGTGTTATAAAGCATTTATAATGCCTATGGGTGCATGGCAAAGCTATGGGCTATGGGTGCATGGCAAAGTGCTACCGTTTGCTAATTTACTATATGGTTTATAATAAGTATGTGACAAATAAAATTTAAATTGATTTATTTTACCCATGTTACTATATTTTTATTAGTCAGGTGAATGTATATGACACAATCCCCCCCCCCCAATACTTGTTTGTGAACTGTACAAACAATTACAATTTGGTCGATCCCTTATGAATGTCAGAGAACATATATTAAAGTGTAAATTAAAAAACTCATATGTGCTTTTCCATTAAATTTTTCTTCTATACAATTCGGGGTCACAGGGTCGGCTGGAGCCGCGGGTCTACACCCTGCAGAGGTTGCCAGCCTATCACAGGGTCACACACATTCTTAAATCAACCTAATATACCATTTGTGTAGGCCTTCTATTCAAGAATTTGGTGCATTTTTTCTGTTGTTTTTGTTCAGGTTTTTGTTACTATATCCAGTCATGTCTCTAAATGCTGAATCGAACACAAACGCATTAACTAGAAAAATATTTCGACAACAAGAAAAAAAATACAATACGCTGTATTATTCCTTTTTCGGACACATATGCGGTTTGCTCAATCAACCTGACAAAAACCTCAAAAGAAATGTTTTTTTATTTATATAGAGCTGCTTTTCCCACCCAACCCACGCAGACCACTGGCTGTAGAGAACATCTCTATAGAGAACATCTCCAGAAACAGAATTAAAAAAAAACATATTTCCTAGGTTCCCCTTTGCTCTGGACAAGCACATTTCTCATCACTTAAGTATGTGTTTGCTCGTGACGGTTCGATGCTAGAACACAATTCTCTTCCCACATGATCATGACATAAATCAAGAAGGTGGTAAAAATCTATTGCCTGTTTAAATCCCGAGATGAAAATCCACCCCCGTTCTCCCATACTGTACATTATCTACCCATCAACGTCATACAATAGTAAAGTTATTCACTCTGTTATGCGCTATTGTTTGTTTAACCAGCAAATGTGTTCTTTAGTAATCGAAGGCGATATGGTGTGAGCGTGTTATTTATTAGTTATTATTAAATAAGCAATAGTAAAAGTGTATGCATTGTTTTTATAGCCATTTTTTTGGTTTTCTGTTTAGTCAGCAGTTTCTCTTCTTTCTCTGTAATCATAAGAATAATCAGATACTAAGGATTCACACATACTACTAGTCAGTTTTGCATACTTTATAATTAGAAAATATGCAATTTCGGACAGAATTGTTCAGTGAATTCTTATCACTCGCATTAGGCTTTATGTTTTTCCTCTATAAATACCTACCGTTCATCTAAACCACAAACCTGCAAGCTTTCCAGACCTTTTGTGTTGTAAGCAGTGGCTGCTGGTGCATAAAAATTGGGTGTGGGGCAAAAAATGAAACTGTTAGTATTTATTGACTATAAGTAGCTTTTGGTAATGATGTGTCAGGGGGGGTGGTAGCACAGTGGTTAAGATATCGGACAATTAGGGTTCGATCCAAGACACCACCAAGTTGCCACTGCTGGGCCTCTGGGTAAGGCTCTTAACCCTGAACTGCGCAGTTGTATAAGTGTAAGTTGCTCTGGTTAGTGCCATTAAAATGTGAATGTGTCATTTATGCTAGCTATAATTTAAACAAAGTTTTTGTTACACAGTAATATGTAATGTAAATGTAAAAGTAAAAGTAGCATGAATCAGTGAATTTGAGCTCACTGTGTGTTGTAAATTATTCAGATAATTTATCGGTATATCAATCCAATTCAGAAATGAAGGCCGTAATACTAATGTTGTCGATATACATTGTAACCAGCTGAGCGGGAATAAGACTTTATGTAAAAAGTTTGATCACATGAAAATATATATTTTCTTAATTTATTTGCTAACAACAAATTGTGTCAAATTCAATGTGATCTAGAGCTCAACCTTAGATCACATACTTAGAAAGTTGCATAGTTCCATACGCTTCCATTTTCCAGTGTTCTGCGCGCACGCACGCACGCACGCACACACACATATATATATAAGTTATTGTTAACATGGTAAGTTATGACCTATATGAAGGTGAGGTATGGCACCCCCTATCGAGCCACCAGTTGTTAGCCTTTTGCAAAGCTTTTACTAAAGTTAAAATATATCAATATTTATACATGAACAAGTGTTCAGACTGCTAAATTGGCACTAAACATGATTCTTCCCTGTGGAACATTTAGATTGCTAAAATTGCCTCGTCTTCAAGGTTTCATTGCCGCACTTGAAAGCTCTCAAGGCCTGGCGTTTTTCATTTTCCTTTAGATCACTCACTTTAAAAGAAGTGCCTGCCTTTAAGCTCAAGGTATTAAAAAAATAAAAGAGAGAGAAATATAAAGTCAGTGACTTTTTGTGCGCAAAATATGATGTCACTTAAGGTTGTAAAGATATGACATTTTGTTACAACACAATAATAGGAATAAATTGCAGCATACGCAATAATATTTTAGAAGAAAGAAAAATGTGTTTGTGTTAAAGTGATACATGTTCATACAACGTTCACTTATATTTCGGTTGACCACTTAATTTATTTACGACGTAACTTATTGAAGGTTTTGACATATTTTTGTTTTCGTCTTGTGTTATGTGTCACGATGCATGAAATGTAAAAACATGTTACTGTCAAATTTTTAGATTAGAAACATTTTAAATTTACTAAGATAATTGAATAAATGTAAACTGGATATGTTATGTTGATACCATAATGTGTAAAAAAAACAAAACCCCACGGTTAAGAATATATATTATTGTGTATATATAATATTGAAAAACTGAATTGGACACACGGCGAGCTCAGAATCATAAAGAACATGCAGCCCAGTGCTGCTTCATATTTACAACTGATTGAGCACTGATTCATCATCCTGTGTCCTGAATACTGATGTGTGATAAATTACCCAAATTTCCCTTTAATACAATTAAGGCAAATCATCATGGGACTAATAACGAGCACTTAACATGCCATGAATGCAATGCAACACATTCCATATACATTACAATACTTCAATGCAGAATGCCGTTTGTAAACGTGTTTACAATCCTCCTGTCTGAACATCTCAAAATACTAACATTAGAGACTACTTTTAAACATTTAAAATTAAAAAATGACATTTACCAAAATTTCACTAAAAATTTAATTGAAATCAAAGTATGGAAACTTTAAAACAAAGAAAACAAACTTATTACCCTGCAAAAATTCACATTTCAATCTGGTAACTTGGAAAATTTTTTATAAAAACAATGTAAAGTATATTAAGTAATATTTATTACCAACAATTGGTTTATTTGGCCAATTAAACATCATTATTCCAGTTATAAAAAAAAATACCCTCCATCTAATAATATTATTCTACACAGAATTTTCTAAACACTTACCTTAATGGGTACTGTTGTGCAAGGTCATGACAAGATATTATAACTAATTAGAAGGGTCTTGCTTACCATTGACAGCGGTATAATGGCCTGAATGTCCTTCTGCACCACTGTCAACTCCGTCACCACCTTGTCTGAGTCCGGAGGAGGACTTTGGCCACGGTAATCAATGTTCCAGTTAATTCTCCTCGTCACTGACTGACTTGTAAAGTTCTCCATTTCAAAATCCAGCTGCATGATTTCGAGGTTGGCAGCAACATCGCTGGGGAGAAAGAAAAAAACAAATTCTGCGTTATGAAAAAAAAAATATTTTGGATGACCATTTATTGTCAAATTCTATCAAAATGCTATCAAATTCAGCACTATTGCAAGATAGTGATTGTGGTCAGGTTTCTACCCATCAGCGTAGACAGATGTTTTGTCATGTATTAGTTCATTCATCTTCTTTACCCGCTTAATCCTGAATCTGGGGTCACGGGGGTCTGCTGGAGCCTATCCCAGCGCACATAGGGC